>BGZK01001241.1:0-184235 GCA_005406025.1 Eumeta japonica
ATATTATAACGACACAGCTTTGCCGGTTGAAGTGAGATTGGAATGCGAACTTCGACTCTCCTTAGATAGTTCTATCGCTTTACTACTATTACCTACATTGTAGTAGATAGTACCTACTACCTACGTACCAACTACCCGCATACATAGAGTTAAGGCTATACTCATTAATAATAATCTATTATGAAACATAATGGTGTAATCAACAGCGGATTTTAGTGTCAATAATTGATGTAAATTATACAAAAATTTAAAACGACATGGAATCTATACATGGTATATATAAGTGGTAATAAGGGAGACAATAAATATATGAATCGATCTAATGAGAAAAAAAAACATTAATCTGCACTATCTTTACGGCATACGAGAACATCACAATTCGATCAAAATATGAAATAGCTTTTGACCAATAATTCTTTAATGATAGTTAGTTGTGTAATAATGATATTTAAGTTTATGTGTTTAAGTTATAAGTTCAAATTATAAGATAACATAGTCTTTACCTTTCCCGTGGGTTAGCGTACCGTCACGTTTGAGATCAGAAGAAAAATATGCACCGTTTTAAATAGAACAAAATTATTATATGAAAAAACATTTGGGTTTTAAATAATTATATTGTATTGCTAAAACGTGTTAATTGATTGGATATTTTAGCAATTTGCTAGGACAAACGACGCCTTTACGCCTGTCTTCATTGGTCACTGGATACAGTCGAATGAGGTAGTAGTGTTACTTGTCCATCAGTGGACATTCTCTGTTGTTGTTATGGTTATATTGTTATCTTAAAAGCTCTTTATCTTGAGTATAAATAAATTAATTTTTAACGTAGCCTTTTCGAACGTCACCATCAACACCGCTAGCAATGACGTGACTCCATAGACAAATATTTTGTACGGACTGCCTAAGTTCAGTCTTAATATTAAATATATTAGACACAATCGTTATTCGCCCAATGCGTGTTGGTCATTTCATTTGTCGTTAGAAATTTTAATTAACGTACTTCGTATCCATCATAATAATGTACTTCTTTAAGGTTAAGATAACAAAAAAATTATATTTTAATGCACATATGAGTCCTTAAAATATTCAGCGGTGCAGACTTGTGCTCAGCAAATTTGCCTGTACCAAAGATTATATTATCACTAAACTAGATCTACTAACATTCTAATATTCTGGTTAACCTAGCTATATTGGCTTAAAAATTATCCTTCTTTCAAGTTTAATAGCGAAGAAAATATTGATTCTGTAAATTTCGCTCGTCGGATGAGGGTGCAACCACGCGGTTTTATTTTATGCGAGCTCAGGTCGTACGTGTGCTGACTTTATTGAAAATACGCCCTCCGCCGAAACAACCGAATTTACGAGCCCTATGTTTGATATCGAGTAATACGCATGTTTCGTCCCCTGGCAGAGCGTACAAGGTACGTCAGTAAAACATTTTCTTTCTGATAACGCACAAGGCCACTGGGATTACGTAAAAGTGTAACATTGTAAACGGTGTAACATTAAAAACTATACCGCAAATAAATTTTCCATATAAATAATATTTATATATGTATAATACGTATATAAAAATCTTTGTAAGTTTTACTTTGGATATTATTTAAGGTGCATGTAGCGTGCGATCCATTGCTGTTGACGTTCGAATCTTATTTTTTCCCTATGAATCCCAAGAATTTATTCTTAAAGAGCCTGTGTACACACAGGCGATTACATAGAAAGCTTATAATCTAAAAGCTTCAAATTTACAGCGTTATTATTCCATTTTCTTGGTAACTGTCGCGTGTTGGCAATAATTTAAAGATATTGAATGGTCACGATAGGCAATTAGCATTTGACGTGACATCAAGATGTTAGTTGGAGTAGCTCAGTGGCGCGTCACGAGTAAAACTGTAATTAAGTAATAACTCTGAGAATGTCATTCATTCTGCTTTTCTTTCGTTTCCCTTGCGGAGGAAGAGGGTAGAGTTAGAAGTGAATTTTTATACGCGTGTAATGAGAAGTTAAAGTCCTTGAAAAACGCTCGTAACGTTTTTCCGATGTTGCTGGTGGCCTGCACGAATCAACGATTTCATCGAATGGCTGACATGGTTTAGTTAAGTGGTATTGTTGGCGATGATGGAGAAACCGGGTTAGAAACGAATATAGTACCAATAACCAATTCGCTGACATTTTTTGTAACAATTATTGATCTCCTTATCGCGAGGATTTCAAAGAACAACCCCTTTAGCCGCTTTTAGGATAAATGGCATTTGTTGCTCGGGATGAAAATTTTAATACAGCCCGCCTGGGATCGGAAGGTTTCGACAGTATTAACGTACATATTAATACTGGACCGTCAAAAATGTCAATCAATAGAATGTGTTATAATAAATCCAACCTTTACCGGTATTGACGGTACAACGGCGGTAGGCCCGCGATGTGCGACGGAGAGGGATGAGGCAGCACTATCGTGTTATCACTTCGATACAAATCGTCTTCAAGTGTACCCACCTTTTTGCATTTATGTAACTCGTTGAAATAAGTACATTAAATTTACGGCCCATACGCAATTTATCATTTCCTACTTACGTTTAGTGTACCTCTAGTATATGAATAAGAGCTAGAGCCCAACATTGATGACCCAATGTTGGGGTCTAGCTCCTTACAACAAATATTATGGAGATTCGTTCCTCCAGAGCCGCTCAAATCATATACTCTGAATACTGTAACATACGGTATCGCAACAGCCCCATTTTTAGCTACTAGATGTTTAATTAAGTTAGCAAACGATACTAACAATAAGCAAGTGGCTTATGCTATAAGATAGTTTTTTACGTCTTTCACAGGCACAACTTTCGCACCACGAACCAAGAAAATAGCTCACACTCGTCATTTACTCATGCGCTTTGGCGCCGGAACGAGAAAATTAGAAAAACCATATCATTAACATTGCATACGCTCCTTAATAGCTGCTCCGGGGCTATTTCGCATTATGAATAGGCTCGGTTGCCTATTTTCCGCCATGAATTCGGAGATGTCGTGCTTGATTTCGTGTGCCAGAGGATGGCAAGTCTTTAACCCGGCCAACGTTTGGCTTAGAGCCTCCGTGGATGCTTTTTAGTTAACCCTCAACTTTTTCAATATTTGTTGCATTCAATGTTGCGGGAATATCTCTTCTTGGAAGCCTGAGTAGAAAAGTTCGAGCCGAAAGACAAAATGCGCGAACTGCATGCCATATCGCCATTCTATTATGGCTTCACCGCCTTTTTCATCATTGACTATCATCGGTGCTGCAGCCCTATTCGGCATTCCCAAACCCGATTTGGAGTAAGAGTGCCGGGTGTGACAAATTGTCGTATAAAATGGATTTTTGAGTAGATTAGTGGGGAATACAAAAAGACCATGCATTGAATATCTCTTGACTTTGTAACATTTCTGTGCTATATAACGCCGAATGGTTTGCCGCGTATCATGTTTTTTAACCGCCGATGTCCAAGCGCACATTGCGAGACGACTGGACCAATCGTTCATATCTAGGAGACTTACCATTATATTCTCTAATTTTTTTTTTATTTACTTTGGATATTACTTAAAGTGCTTGCTTGCTTGCTTGCAACATGCAGTAGCATGCAGCATACGATCCATCGCTGTTAACCCTAAAATCCTATTCTTTCACCATAAATCCCAATCCAACAAATTGAAGTATGATTTTATAGATTAAAGTATGATTTTAAAGGATTAACACATATTGAATACCGAAGTTTAAGTGCTAGTATTAATTTTCATGCATCTGCTACACCAACCAATAACAAATATATATGTACGTTTCGTTTCAGTAAGCACATCATCAGGATTATATCGACAGTCATGTCCAACAGTGTACTCAGGTATCTGTTACTCGCCTCTCCATCAGATTGTTCATACAATAACGATATGCCACACAGCAGCAATCTATCTGCAATTATACGCCGCAAACTCTTAGATATTGCTTAAGAATGAATCACTTTGTAGTTGTGATATTTTAAAAAATTCATAAGTATTCATTGTATGCGCATTCAATGCCTGCCTTACGAGAATAAATGAGTTTTGTGCAAAAATTGTGTCATTACATGTTTTTACTACAGCAGTTGGGTGGATCGTTTATCACCGAGTTTTATTGTGGCTCGTAAAAACTTCTAGCTCTGTTACTTGTACGGAAATTGCATTTAATGCATTTTGTGTAGTTTTTTATTCACTGCCTAAAAAATCCATTATATTAGAATAATATTATGAATAGTAGCTTGGGCCACTGCAATTAAAAAACTTATCGGTGTGTCTATTTTTGGTATTTTTTTTTTCGTAATGCGATCAATAGTTGCGACAATTATCAATATCCGAGATTGATATCGATAGCATAAACAAAAGCAATAATACGTTATCCGTTTCAAATCTGTAGCCACGAGAATAACCTATTAACAATGTTGAATTTCATAAAAGTAAGACGCGCTCTCGTGTTCCGAACATATAAAACAAGCAAAAAGCAATTAGGTTGTCGGCCTCACGGAAAAGGTTCATGTAAACGGTCGGGTGTAGCGCATGTAGGATACTTCGGCGAACTCGCTATGTATTCCAGATTAAGAATTGTGAGGTTTTTTAATATTTACTTTGCGGCGTTTCTCTGAATATCCTGGATTCAATGGCATTATAACTTTACCGTTTCTAAAACGAACCTAACGATTTTGATGTAAAATTTTACTTTGATAAAGTATTGCTTTTCAAATTTATTTAAATGGGTGTCTTCTCTACAAACACTATATATATATAAAAACAAATTCTAGGACAGATTTGAACTAGGGCACCCTGCGCGCGCCACTTAAAGCTAAACAGTGGAACTAAATCATACAGCTGATCCTCGGGCGAAAATAGTTTTTATTTTTGATATTACAATCGCCATCTGTTGGCAATTACAAAAACATAAAATATTAATTTCAATCTCCATTTCAGATATTATAGCGAAATGACACATCAAAATATGAATAGCTGCGAGTTAAAAAATTCAATTACAGCTAATCGGTACTGCATCAAGCTATGATTTTCAATACAATTATTCCCAATCTATTCCCAATCTATTAGTGATGAGATTGAAAAAGAAATTAGGTTTAAAAGTTAAATGGTTTTTTAATTATTGTGTCACACCCAGTACAGACGGGATTTTCAGGCGACAGTAGAAGCATACCTACGCTCGCGCTTAAGGCATGTAAAAAGGTTTGCGGTTATTGGTTTTCAACAACAGATGACACTTAATGACATAAACTAGATATGGTACTACTTAAAATATAATATTAATATTATGTATGTATATGAATATTTGTTGTTAGAAATGATCACAACCAATTTTTTCTCTAGGAAGTTCTTTTTTTATTCTCTCAGCAAACTCAAAACCTCGATTATCCGGGGACCTTAAGTAATGTGCTTAAATTTGATAGTTACAATAACAGCTCAATATATCTAAATGAGAACGCACAACTTTAATTCGAATCAAGTACGAAGTAAAATATTCGTAGAAATTGTAAACTAACTTTTAATTTAAATAAAAGTATAACTCCCTTTCGTACAGCACGAAAAATGTGTTGAGGGCGTCGGCCCTCACGCAAGCGGTCCCTACAAACGGTCGGACTTGCATAAAATATTATGGCGCGGAGTGCTCGCGGAACGTGCCCGATTTTGAGGTCTCGAATGTTCCCATTTAGCGCGAGCGTCGTCCATTAATGCGGCGGGTTCGTTTGTTGCCGAAGTTTAGTATCGCCTGCGAGGGCTCCGAGAATGGGTGGCCAAGCTTTGTGCGAAGGTTGGACGGGATTCCGATAATACTTCATAGTTTGAAGCAGATAAATAGCCCGGCGAACGGCGGTTTCGGGCCGTTTTGTTGTCGTTAACGTGTCGTGTGGCTATTGTGATTTAGTATGTTAGTTTCGTGGATCGATACACGAAAATGTTGTTAGTGAAGCGATATTTATGTTATAATCTGGCCGTTGTTCAGCTATGTCGTTTTTCTGTTAATGAAATAGAATGAAAGCAAGTCTCATTAGGGGGTCTGTATCGGTGTTGCGATATTTATAAGCAAAAAAAAAAAAAAAATTCACATTTCTTTATTTGTAAGAAAACACAAGTCGGATTGAATTTCATCAAAAACCTTCGAGCAAAACAACCACCATCTCAACCTTATTTCTTTGAAGTTTAACAAAAGATTTCTAGCCATCCATAAAGCGATGAATAATAACTTCTAAGAACAAGATCAATTAGAAAGGTGGAATGGGAGAGATTGCCAAATTTTAACAAAAACACTTGATTTTATATTCAATTCAAATTCAATAAAAGCACTCTTATATTTTAATGATCCGTACGGATCATTATAATGTATAATTGTATCGTAAGATAATATAAAATGCCGGATAAATTTGAGTCGAACTCGCGTATAGAGGGTGCTGTACGATGAATAAAAGTCAGATTTATAAAACCGGTAGATTAAAAAAAAACATTGTAGGTAACACCAACCATTTTTTTTTAAATCTTGACCTGAACTTGTTTGTGCAGTCACGTGAGTTACATTAAGTTTGTACACATAAAATGGAGAGATTTACTATGTTATTTTAAGATGATAGATTACTTATAGGTTTTCTTGTAACCTATATTTAAGAATTATTTTTCTTTCCCTTGTTTTTCAAAATTTCAGGCTCGGTAATTTGAGAGATGTGGAGGAATGGTCAATTTTCATTTATTTTCTTTATATACTACATAACGATTTTATTTATTATATTCAATATATATATGTATAATAAATATAACCGTTATTTTAACGTTTTAAAAATACAGTTGAGACTATCACAACAAACCTGTAATTTGATATTTCACTAGGTACAGATTGCAATTTTTTGTTAATTTCCAAGTCGCCCAGCAATATTTATTTCTATAAGTGAATAGAGAAATTTTAAAAAGAAAAGCCTTTTTGAAAAAGAGCTCATGATCAAAATTGAGTTGTTTTAAAACGAAAATAACAATTTTATGAAGGGTTATGCTGATGAATGTTAATTATATATGTGAATAAAATAAAGTAGATAAGTTGAAATCCCGCATAAAACTATCTACATATATATACACGATGTTAGGATAATGACCTATAAGGGCTGCTATTTATGTATCCGGAACGGGCCACATTCTAAAGAATATTTAAAAAGTAATGACAACATTTAAAAACGGAACTCCTTGGCTGTAGAATACAGTTTTTTCATGTAACTGTCAATTGTTTACCATAGTGCGTCATTTTGAAAATTGCGTGTCTTTATCACCATGGATTTAACTCGTGAAAATTTTCGTGCGATGATTTATTACGATTTTCGGCGGTGGTTAACTCAAAAACAGTGCGTCAATCTTTTGGCTTTGACTTTTGGAGATGGAGCACCGTCGAAAATCATTGGTTTAGTGAGTTTAATAGTGGACGGTCTATGCTCGCGGACGAAGTAAAAAGAAGGTAGTCCTAATTCGGTTGTTGTACCACAGCATATTGATGCAGCGAGGGAACTGATAATGTAAAATCGTCATCTTACGTATTGTGAGATCAAGGTGACCCTAGGAATAAGTATAAGATCGTAAGATAATACACGAAAATTCGGTTGTAAAAAAATTTGATCGCGTTGGATTCCGTACAACTTGAGCATTGATCAAAAACAGATTCGTGGCGATTGGTGAAAAAAAATGATAAAAAAAAAATCGTGGTGCATCAAAAGCTGTTTATAATATCTACACAGGTGATGAATCTCGAATCAATGGTATCACCCCGAAACTAAGCAACAGTCAACGGTGTGGATGTTCCAAGATGAGCCGAATCCAAAAAAAGTGATTCTTGCCAAAAGCAGGAAAAAAGCAAATGGTTGCTTGTTTTTTTTGGTATAAAGGGACATGTGGTTATAGTGCCACTAGAGAATCGTAAAACGGTTAATTCGGAGTGGCACACGACCATTTGTTTGCCAGAAGTCTTTGAAGAAATAAGAAAGAACAACCGATAACGTGGAATCATTCTTCATCATGACAATGCTAGCTGTCATATGTCAGCCGAAACAACTCGGTTTTTGGAAGGTCAAAAGATCGAATTGACGGGTCATCCGCCGTACAGCCCCGATTTGGCACCCAAATTTCTATTTATTCCCAAGCGTGAAGAATAAATTACGTGGTCAACGTTTTTCGAGCCGCGAAGGGCTGTTGATGCGTTCAAAATTAACGTTTTGGAGATACCTCAATCAGAATGAAAAAAGTATTATAAAAATTGGTTTAAACGTATGCAAAAGTGCATCGATCATCATGGCGAATATTTTTGAAAAGCAATAAAACCATATTAAATGATAGATGTTGTTTTCTTTTGATATTCTGGAACACATAAATAGTAGCCCTCGTATTGTATCTACCTAATATTCTATCACATCAAATAATTTCAAAAGCTTGTATCACGCAAGAAATTTATTCAGTTTAAATTGCTATTTCTCTGTTTACTATTTGCGCTACAAGATTTGTCCCCGAAAATATGCGCAAGTACAAATTCAAGTCCAACCGAACGTCAGGAAGTAATTCTAATTTAGCAACCAAGATTTTACCCGCACATACTAATATGGCAACTTAAATATAAGTTTGTAATGACGGCTAAATGCATTGTTGCGTGCACATTGCACAATACATATTTTATGAATTTCGACGAACGCTTTTTAGTTTTATTCCTTAGGCATAGAATAAAATTATCAGTCATTCTTTTAGGGTTTCGTGAAGATCACTAGGAACCCTTATAGTTTAAAACGATTTCAATAAAATTTAGTGTGGTAAAAGGATATGCAATAAAATGCGTAGAGTCCGTGGTTTAGAGTTCCATGAGAATAGCTGAGAAGTAATCCAAACGGGCGGGGCCATAGACAACGGCTAGTTCATCACAAAATGGAACGGATCGTCGACGGATTTTCATATTTCGATTGATGTTTATATTAAGCATGTATATATTTTTGTTTTTTTCTAGCTTTTTTGACACTAAATAAGCGCCCTTAATCTAAATTTCTCAACCATCATGTCGACAAGGAGTTACGGTCCACATCAGCGGGTTTCACATGCAATTCTCTGTTTTACAAACGGGACTATGAAATGCACTTACGCCAGCGGTATTACCGAACAAGCAAAATCGTATACTAAGAGCCATAATCTTGTTTCGCTTCTCCACTATAAAATGAATGGTAATTGCATTACCATTTAAATAGTACACTGTATTTTATGGCGAGCTCGACCCTTCAGTATGCGTAGATCTAATCACGACGTCTGCCATAAAACACAGAATTATAGGACTGGGTTTTTCAGACGATCCAGTGGGTAACAATTTTTGGAAAACCGAACAAGTGCGAGTTCAACTTGCACGGAGAGGTACGTTGAATACCTATCATATTTTTATGAAATTAATGTGATAAATTTGGGTGTGATAACTAAAAAAAAAAGTTATTTTAATTAACTGTAGAGGAAATTTGGTCAAAATATTGTTTGTTGTTAAATTCTGTCTTGTTGTATACTCTTAAATATGCAGACTCAGACCGACTTATAGTCCGACTCAGACCGACTATATATATTTTGATATTTAATTTTTGATTAATCATTAAAATTAAAAATGTATCGCAATAATACAAATTTCATTTTATACTGACACGCACTAAGTATGTGACTACGTACCTACTGAGTGGCAGTTGAAACTTGACTTTATTTCAATAACAAAGAAAGAGGTAAAGTCCATTATAAACTGATATGCATTCAGTATCGATTCACGTACTTAGTGTTAGTTTTACTGGTCATTGAAACAAACCGATACGAAGCGACTTTTACAAGTTTTTTTTTTGTAAACTATGAGTAAAAACTTAAAAAACTATTTTTTTTGTATTATTCCAAATATTAGGTTCAGCTGTTTTGAAAGAAGGGAGGAATGTTCAATTTTGAACTTTTTCTCAAATAACTTTAAAACTATTAATTTAAGATTATAAATAATATATATTCAAGACCGTCGTTTTATTTGATATGATGCAGTTTGTTTTTTTATTATTTTTTTTTAATTTTCTACTTTACTCCAAAGTGATCCTCATATTTAAAATTCACTTGTTTAAGTTACGCCTCTGTGTTTATGTAACAGATATACATATGTGTATTAAATTCCATCTTAATCGGTGCAGTAGATTTAGAGCAAATTGGCTGTGACAGACTGACAAACAAACAAGGACAACACGAGTGATCTAGATAAGAATACTTTTGTATTTAGTTTTGGAACCATAAAAAGATCATACAATTAGTTGTTTTCCTTTTTCTTATTGTGGCTGATTCATTTTTTAGGGTTCCGTAGGTTAAATGGTAAAAGCAGCATCCTTATAGTTTAGTTATGTCATGCGTTTTCCCGGTAATGACGATATTACAATATTCTTGAATTTTGGGGCTAGAATTCATTTTGCGACGATCCCAGTCAATCATGTGCCTAAACAAATTTTAAGGTTATAAATTATATATATGTATATATACTTTCGCTACGTTAAATGATTTATGTAATGTCTGTCGAAATGATCATGGCGTCAGAATAGTTTTTCGAAGCACAGAGGTGAATAAGTTTTACATCATTAAACATCACCACGACCCCATCACCGTTGGGGTGTTCATCCATTCAGCTCTCAACCTTGGCATTCATAACTTTGTTTCTATATTGCTGCTGGATAGCTTTCACCTTTCAACCACGAGCACTAAGATATAGGTTGAGAGGAACAGGGCCTGGAAGATAAACTCATGAACAATTTCCGAAAGCCTTTTAAGCCTTCAATATTCGTATGGAATACTCAATCACATAAATAGTCATTATTTGAATCAATATAATTTTCAGTATATAAGTAAAATTATAAAAGTATAGATTTTAAATAGTTTAATTTAAAACCATCTCGAAGAGGGAGTCGCCATTTGCCTAATGCGATGTACGCATGCGTGAGAAGCATTCCATACTTCCTGTTGTAGATTGATATTTGTCACGAAAACAATACTGTCGCGTGACGAGAGTTCAAACAGCGATATTGGAAATCGATAAATGCAAAGTTACAACTACCGGCAGAACCTTCATGTATTTGCCTGATTTGATTTCGCTCAGTGCAATATTTATGTACGAGATACAACGTGTTAATAATCTCTCTTAGCAATTTATTATTGTGTGATGAAGTAATATATTTAAAAAGCACAAAATATATTACAAAGGTTGTAGCTATTTTTCTTTCAGAAAACTGAATAATATCATAAACGTACAATATGCGCCAATAGTTTCACTGCTTTGATGCCGATTGCTC
Organism: Eumeta japonica; assembly: GCA_005406025.1. Taxonomy (NCBI): domain Eukaryota; kingdom Metazoa; phylum Arthropoda; class Insecta; order Lepidoptera; family Psychidae; genus Eumeta; species Eumeta japonica. Next base: position 11,346 of record BGZK01001241.1, read on the forward strand.
TGCCGTATTGTTTTTGATTTATAACAACAGATGTGCTAAACATTTTCTTGAGGTAGTTTTATAAGAAAATGGGCAACACTCTCCAGAATGAGTATTTAGCTTTTAGAAAGGGAAATCTCTTTTTTATTGAATATAAAATTAAAAAAAATATGCACATTAACTATTATTTACATGTTTGCATTTTTTAATATCTTTTCCTACTTCTACGGTCTAACTCTGGGCTGAGGGTACGTAAGGGAGCTTTTTAATCGGTTGTACCGAAGTCGCCGAATTGATGCTGCTAAGCAACTGCATATATTATTTATTAGCTCCATCTGCCTGTCGCAATGTATACATGAGTATAATCATTATGAAATATACTTGTTTATTACACAGTTGATATATCGTCTCGGCGACAAGCTATGACACGCGAAGGCCTATCTAGAGCAATTATTGCACAGTACCTACTATATTAATCTTACGGCGGTGGGTACCAGTTGTCTCTGCGGTACCCAAACATTTGCGTTTATTCAGAACAAGCAGATTTTGTATCCGTAATTTGCTATATTCCTCTTTGTTGGATATTCCACTAGAAGAATTTTAGTAACAATGTTCCACAACTTCTTGAATTCCTCACTCCATCTTTGTTATTGCGGAATTTGTTCTATGGTATGTTTATAAAACTTATATTTGTATAAACATGCTAAACAATTATACTCGAATGCTGGTAGACGTGTCAACACACTCATAAATACAGTTTTGTTGTGACTTCTTTCCAAATATTGTATGGAACTGCTACATACAGTAGGAAGCGACTACAACTCCGCGTTGACAATTTTGATTATAATTAAATAAAGCTGTTTGCAAATAAAAGGCCTTGCCTGATTTACCTCATGCCGTATTAACCGTGAATAACGTAAATTGCTAAGACTGAAAGTATTTATAGACGATTCTATATCGGTCCAGAAACAACTTCTGGAGAAGTTGCTTCAACAATACAAATTCTCCGACGATGTCGAGTACAAACGCTAGTTTCTATTCATGCGCATGACGTTTGTGCGATGGCGAGGAATAGGTTGGCCTTATATTCCCAAGTCGAAATAGTTGGGCATAAAAAATGTTATTCTTATACGCAATTTTGAGCAACTTTAAAGCATTAGATTAAATTAAAGTTTTGCACACTTATCGAATATCGATAACTGTACAATAATATGGTACAGTTGAACTGATCTGATGATGGAGTCAGAAGGTAGGCACAGGAACTCTATAACGGAAATAACAAACCCGAGTCGTGTTTGAACTTCTTAGAGTTGTCTTGAGATGTACTCTCACCATGAGTGATTTTCAGGGTTTGATGATGGAGCCAGAAGGTAAGCATTAGCACTCCATAATAGAATAATGTAACCTAGTCGTATGTGTTCTTAATAGAATTTTTTAAGTGCACTTTGGCCATAATTGGCTTTCAGGGTCTGATGATGGAGCCCGACGGTTGGTACCGGAATTATCATATCATAACGGAACAATATACCTTAACTGTATTTGGGCTTTTTGGAATTGCCCTGAAATGTATTTTGACCACGATTGACTTTCAGGGTTTGATGATGGAGCTTCCAAACTTTCAGCTCCATTATCAGACCCTGAAAGCCAATCATGGTCAAAGTGTATTCCACGATAATTCCAACAACCGCAAACACCGCTCGGATACGTTGTTCTATTATAGAGTACTAGTGCCTACCTTTCGGCTGCATCATCAGACCCTGAAAATCGTTCATGGTCAAAGTACATCTGTAGACGATTTCTACAAGACCAAACACGGCTAGGATTCATTGTTTTATTATGGAGTTCCTGTGTTTATCTTCTAGCTCCATCATCAGATTCTGAAAATCACTTATGCTGAGAGCACATCTTAAGACAACTCTGACAAGCTCAAACACAACTAGGATATGTTATTCCGTTATGGAATTCCTGTGGTAGGCACAGGAATTCCATTCAGGATCCATCATCAGATCAGTCCAATTATACCATGTTATTGTAATGTCATAGGTCCTCGATAAATGTGTAAAGATTTTATTTAATCTAACGCTTACATAAAAAATAAATATTATTCACTTTGAATGACGGAAAATCGATAGTAAATCACTTGAGAATCGCTATAGACCAGTTTTCGGTTTGGGAGCGTAATTTTCAAATAATTACGAAATCGCGATCCCTAACGGTTTTTGAATTCAAATATGCGATTAAATTCCGTTTACTGATTTCATTTTAAAGGCAACACTGTTAATAGAAAGATAATTAGCATTTCGAAATATCAACTTGGTAATTACTAAAATAATTTTAAAATCATGCGAAATCAGAAATCGATTTCTTTTAGATAATATGGCCCGCGATAGGATGAGCGGTAGAGCGGCGCATAAAATACAAACAAACAGACACTTATTGACTTTTGTATATTAGATGTTATGACGTCATACGTGTAACGTGCATGTAAGACAGAGACAGTGGTCTCATGTAAATTTGGTTCGATTTTTATGAATGATGATACGGTGTTCACGTAAGCCGTTTAACCGTGATGTTATATAAGTGCGACCGTTTGTATCGAATTTCTTATACATTGTTAAATTCAGAATCGTATATGCGAATATGCAAAAGTCTTCATTACTGAAGTACAGGCAAAAGTGACTTTATAGTGCTTTAGTACCTTACCAGATAAACGATTAGCTTATTATTGGTGTTTTTTACGTTATTTTGTGCTTTTGCTTATCTGCGACGCTGGATCGAAACAGACAGTGCTCAATAAGAATATTTTATATTTTGTAAGGAGGAGATTTCAGTATTTTCAATACTAACATTATAAATGTTTTTTACGATCGTCTTATTTTCAGCGGAAATACGAATTCACTTGGGTATCGCCAGTTTTAGATCTAGGTGAACGATCGAGGTGCCAAATGATGCGTATGGAAAAAGAATATATGACGGTGGACAAAAAAAAATGAAAAATTTTGATAATCATTTGAGAAAATTGCAAAAAAAAACTCTGTTTATTGGAGGGTATTTTTAGAGTTATTGGTAAAGAGCGTTTTAAAATATATTTAGATTTTCTTTTTCAATTTTTTGCACGCCTCATAAGCGGAGGGCATGAGGTAGTGTTCTACTCTCGCCTTACGAAAAACGAGTGATTTTTTGAACTTTAAATGTCTTTATTTATTACATGTTGCACTTGTAAAATAATGTATGCACTCAAACGGCAAGAATAATCACTGATTTTAATATCTGTAATATTTTCAAAACACATTTTGTTATAGAACATATTTTAAAAACTGTTTTAAAATTTTTTTTCGTGGACGTCCGTGTGTCTGTATGTGCGGATCCTGTATGTGGTCACGATAACGAATGAAATACTTCACTAATCGAGTGTTTTTTTTTTCATTCGCTTTAGTATGCCTCTGAATAGAAGCCTATTGAATTTCACTGTCTAATTCGGTGTAGTTTAATTGATATTTAATAAACAAAATGTTAACGAGTCTTTTAGTATATCTATTTTTTTTTATTAAATCTTAATCTAGATAACATAAGAAATCCGAAGCGTGACTCTTTTTTATTCTCAATGTTTAAGTAAAAATTTTGACACCACGGTATTTTTTTTAAATTTATTTCAATTTAAAAAAAAATGACGATTACGTAGAAATTTAGATTTTACCAAAATTTGTTAATATATAGAATTTAGAGTATTGAACAATGCATACCAAGTAATTTGTAATCATTCATAAAGAGTGAGCTCCAGTCGTTCGTCGGAGCTGACATACACACTTTTCTTTAGTAAAAATGGAGTAACCGCTATGAGGCGTGCACTTTGGATTTTCCAATTTTTTTTTTAATTTTTATATTGACGATTAACATAATATGTGGAGTGAATTCTCTTTAATAAAGACATTTAAAATTATAGTTTTTTTTTAGTATAGGTCATTTCACAACTTACGACTTGCGTCGAATCAAAACAAGAGTATTGACATTCGTATATGTATATATACATACCAAAAACGTTAATTTCTACGGATAAATAGATTTATTTCGGAATTACTTTTATTTTTGTTTTGAATATTTGAAAATGATTTACGTATACCTAGTTAATAAACAAAGTTTTGGAGCATATTTATTTTTTATTCCTTTTCTTTTATTCCTTTTGTTACTGAATTCATTTTCAACGTACTCGAAGTTCGTGCACAACAAGAGACCTGAGTTATTTCGGCTTTGTTACACCAAAGAAGTATAACTTCTTACGTGCGTACACACACACGGTTTTCTTTTGTGTGTCTATTAGTATCAGTGGTAACATTGAAGTTCGTATTACTACAATACATTCGTATAGTCGAGAGGATGGTACATAGGTGTGCTAATACCAGACGGTCGGGTCTGTTAGAGAGATATTTAAAGAATCCGTGTCTGAAGGATCAAAACTACTTATATGTACACATAGGTAAGGTCATTTTGATGTATAACATTGAGACAACAATATATGTTTTTTAATGTTAAAAAAGAAAATGATATAATTATAAAGGGTAGGTGGAACTCTGCTAGAGTTACTAATAAATATTATAACTATAAACCGAGACGATTCACATTTATGTGAGATGATTCGCGTTTGCGTGGTCAATGAAACATTTTTGCAAAATTTGTGTAAGTCGCTGGATATCCGAATAGATGAATGGGTGGAAGCTTGATAGTCGAGTGAGTAGATGGCCGAATAGCCGAATAGCCGGATGGATGGATGGATTTCCCGATGGGTGGATGGCCTAACGACCGGATAGCCGGTCATTAGGCCAGTGATGGGGCATAGGGAAGGGGTAAGTAGCGATATGGGCGAATGGGCGTATAGGAGGATGGTTGGATGAATGCATGGACGGACGGCCAGATGGAGATGACACACGGGCGAAGCCGCACGAATATGCATACGGGCGCGCCATCTACCGCAAAAGAAAAACGGTGTCTATCAGGCCAACTAATATTTGTGTAAGCACATTACATAAGTTTAATAAAATTAAAGTTGATGAAAATTAATGTTTTGAATTCATTCTGTGTTATTAGAGGCTTTTGATTTTTTTAAATTTCAAGATAGACATGAGACGACTTACAGTTTTTTTATAATAAAACGTATATAAAAAGACTACGTCATTCAAAGCTTTTTCAACATCCACTATTCACCTCTGTAATGACTCCCATTTTTTTTTGTGATTTCAGTATCGAAAGTTTAGTTCTTCGTTCATTTTAGCTGGGTATCTCAATATATTTTACGTTTAGTAATCTGTAAAATTTATTTGTATTATAAAAAAAAGGTTAATCTTGAATTATTGCTGTAATTTAATGGTATAAGAATCGTTAAAATCGTTAAAATGCTTGGCTCAATCGATTAAAAAGAGGTACGTTAAATAAATAGACCAAAATAATTCCAGATATTGTCCATTTTTCGATTTTGGTATGGAATACTAGAAAGATAACAAACTTGGAAAATACATTTTTTTTTTATTGCCTTATCCCTCCCGAAAAGGGCCACATCCACGTTCTCTTTATATGGAAGTGTAAGCACAATTCATTATATACAATTCGTTTTTATAAGGGAAAAATCTTAATCTTATCAATGTAGGTGGACAATAATGACCATTCTAAACAGTAGCTTTGAATTCTATACACATTCGAATATAGATATTGGTACGTGTTCTAAACTAAATTTTAGAATGGTTTTATATAACGCAAAGCCGGATACATTCTCGGTACTAAGGATCGATTTTCACGCTATTTTAATTGCATGTTACTGTGACGTAGTTAACCATTCTGACGCATGACTCACGCAGATCACGCAACAGTTTACTTGATCGATATCAGCCGGGGCGGGTGTGTAGTAGTTCTAGAATTATTACTGTCGGAGTGGGGTTCTTTTTCTATTGTGAAAGAAATAATTTCTACGGGTTATATGGTGTTTGAAATATCTTATTATAAATAAATGGAAAGTGATTATTAGACGAATATATAATAACTAAGATATAATGACGTCAGATAATGTTTGTTTTTTTAGACAATGTAGGGTGATGTGCACTGTTATGAAAAATTAAAATTTATTAACCAACGGTTTCGATATATAGAAATAAGAAGAGCTGGGCCTAGACATTTGATTTGGCCATGTCGATGTTAAAACAAACAGTGTATCGGACTAGTTGATTGACCGATACACTGTTTGATCGTAAGTAGAAAAGCGAATAACATTTCATCTTTCAATTTTTGATGAGTTGTTCATCGAATTTAATTATGTTAAAATTGAAAACGTTCTCCCACTGATGAGTTCAATGTCACCTCCATTATATTACGAAAAAAACTGAAAGTTTGTAATATTAAGAGTTAAAAATAGAAAAATAATAATATAGTATACATAGGACAGTCATTGAGTTTCGGGATCAGAATTGATTATTTTTTTACTTTACATACCTGATTGCCGGATATGATCGGCCGATCAAATATTTATTCACTTGATTATATCGGATGACTAGCGACAACCATCTTTGACGTAATTCAAAGTTTTATCTCGTGCTTTTGTAGTGAATCTACATAAATTGGAATTTTGTGGTTTTATTATAATCAAAAATAACATTAGAGAATTGAATAAGTATCATCAGTTTTATTGAATTCATACCACATGATATTATTAACCATGTTTGTTACACCGTTGAATAGTGCTACTTCTAACTTCTGCGCGAAATTACTACTTGCTCTTGCTTTGAGAAGAAGCGTTCTTTTTGGTGTTCTTGGGTGTGTGTTCCTCTTTGTATTTCCTCTCGCTAATTTCAAATTGAGACTTACGCACGCTCCTGTTCAGCATGTTCCTGAATTTATAGAAACCTTCCTCTTTGCTCTTATTCCTACTACTTCTCCGAAGGAATTCTTCTGGTATATCTATTTTTGACGTACGTTTCTTCTTTATGGATTTCAACTTCGCCACCTCATCCTTATTATCGGCTTTGGTGGCGTTAGAACTTTCTGCTTTACCAGTGTCTTTGTCCATTATACGCTTGGATGATAATTGTTCTTGGATAATAGCAAATTTAATATTCATGCTTTGACCAGTTTCCTATGACACTCGCGGCAGCTGACGTTTTGCGAAATATGACTTTGGAATGTCAACTGGTTTGAAATACTTTTTGACGTCGGAACATTTCGCTTCTCTAACCCTTCACGAATATTGAGCCAGCGATTTGAAGTTTCGTTTAATTTATAATGCTATTGAGTTTGTCTAGGCTTCCATTAAGACCTCATTAATGAGTAATGGAAGTCTTTGTTCGTAAATTATAAATGAAGTATATAAATTGTAAGCAAACAATTATCGAACTTACAATCTCAAAATTCTTGTTACCTAGTTTATCATAGTATGTTCTTGATAATGAAAACGGTTTTACCTGTCTAAAGATTGCGTCTGTGGGGTTCAAGTAATAAGCTTTAACAACTTGATCGTTCCAGTGTTAAATTGGGTAAGGTTTTAGAGATCCATTGTAATTACATTTAGACTACGCTAGTTAAATTAGTTAACTGGGACCAAAATTCATGGACTTTCTTTGGGAACGTATTTCTATAAATCGCCCCTTCAAAGGATAATAATAAATTTCGTCTTGAGAATGATCAAAATCTAAATTTATTTAAATGAAAGATTAGCATGGAAATATGTTTAGCAGGAACGAGAATTAAGTCTAGTCATAATAAATTTGTATAGGGACACGCTACAGAAGTGGAACTTTTAAGTCAGGCTTATTCTTTTTATTTAAGATTTTTGTTTAGCTAAGATTTTTTTTTGATTTAAATTGTACAGTAAAATACGATATTTTAGTATATATTTTTAGTGAGGATGTATGTGGAAGCAAGCAAAATTTGTACATAATCAAAATTCGCTTATGGATGGTGTGATATTTTAATAACGTGAAAAATTTTTCACGTTCCAAAAGTTCTTAAAAAGATTTTCAAAGAGAAAATTTTCAATTGAAAAATCTCGACTTGGAGAACTCTACGTCTATGGTTAGTACTTTTAAATTAATGACGAAAATAGAGCGCCGCGCAGAAAGGGCTACGCGGTTACGCTGCCTCGAAGCCGGCCACATAAACTGATTGTTTTTAACTTCCCGCTATAAAATTTAATAATTTTGAAAAGTTGAGAACTTATTGTCTTCAGTCCGATTTTCGAAAATCAATTCTCATTAGATTTTGACTTTCAGGTTCCTATAAATATATTTTTGATCATTTCTCGAGTGATGTAAGCATGCCTGCATGTATATGAGTGCTTGTTTGAGTGTATGTTTGTGTGGGCGCGTGCGCGCGCGTGTGTGTATGTGTATGTTTATGTGTGTAAATCTTTGTAATTTTTGATCGGATTAACCGATCGAAACGCGGTTTGTGGTATTCAAAGAAACATACCTGAAAACTTGAATCGATGTCGTCTGATAGACTTTGAGAAATTTTTACAAATCAATTCTCGGAAAAATATGTTTTATGAAATAACTTTTAGACTACTCTATCGATGGATCCCAAAATCCAATCAGCTCCTTTCCCTAATCAGACGCATCAATTTCTATGAATTGCATAAAAACCTATTGATTTCTTTAAGAAATATCCTTAGAAAAAATTTTCACATTGTTTTTTTTACAATATTTCTTAAACTATTCTAAATAAATTTCAAAACTTAACGGGCTGTTATGTTTAGAAAACAACGTCGATCTGTTTAAACTACATCAAAATCGGTTAGTTTATTCGAGAGATATCATTAACGAAAAATCTAATAAAAAAAAATCTTTAAAATAATTTCTAAAGTTTTAGTTAGATCGACGTTTGGTATCGGTCAACTTTTTTTTGCTTAAAATTGAGTCAAAAGCCTTAAAGCTGATCAAAATCTAACAACGAGTGCAATAGATATTATAGTTTATAAAATAGCGTTTCTTGTAAATAAATCTAGATGTTGGAACTCGAAAAGCTACAAACATATTAAAAATGTATTTTTGAATTCCGAGACCTTGTAAAAGCATAAAAATCAGTCTTTTGCACTCAAATTCAATAATTTACGGTCAAGTATATTTTTGGCCTTGGGCACGAAACTAGCAAGAAGTTTCAGGAATGGCCTATAAGTTCAACCGTTTTACGAATATACGAATATATAATAAAGTTAAAGATAGGTCTTAAAGCTTTGAGACAACTATATTTTTGAACTTGAGGAGCTTAAAGACACATCGATACATATAATACAATGAAGTTTTAGGGATGGCCTGCAGGGTCGAACATTTTACACATTTTTTTTTGCTGTTCTAAAAATTGAGTAATCTATGGTATCACATAGAACGTACATACGTAGACAATTACGTAGAAAGAAAATTCCGGACAACTTTTTTCACTTTTCATAATACAAGTCTATTTTTCATTAACTCATTATTTTAGCGTTTTTTTTGATTCGATATCGGATAATTGTCAAATCAGGGCGATCAAAACATTTTTACTCAGTGCAGATCTCACCATCTATTACTAATTAATTATTTAATGGTTCTAAAAAAACTAAGTTTATAAATTAATTTTATTATTAAAATTCACTGTTATCATTGAAAAAATATTAAATGAGACTCGATAAAAATTTTGAGTATTAATTATTGAAACGAATCTCATACATAATTAGAATAGGCAGTCTAATTATATTTATGTTTAATGTTTTCGGATTGCTATTGCTATTAAAAATTCTCTTCATTAAATCTCTTTAACGTCAATACCTACATTGTGGGAGGATATGTCTCATCAATGAAGCGATGACCGACACAACAATCTAGTTTTGTGCATTTTAGCCTCCATTATTACCTTCGGAGACTATGAATAAATTATTTCAGCGTTCTATTTTAGTAATAGTAGGTCAGAAAAAGGCCGCGACGCAGACAGGCAGACTTAGGAGTGGTCTTGAAAGTCTTCCGTAGCTGCGAAATGAGGTAAAAAACGTAGGAAACGAATTAGTCGAAATACGAATTAATTTCATAAAATATTCTTTAATCTCATTGTCGAAAATGTATGAAAAAAATGCATAATAGACAATAGTTTTACGACCACAGTCGCGCAGCAGATAAACGAACAAACAGATTGCGCTAATCAATCGGGCACTATATTGACAGTACCCGATTGATTGTCGATGCATCGATATTGATCGATGCAACGGTCGTATAGATAGCGACCGTTATGCGTAAATCACCAGAACAATTTAAAAGGCCTAGAGCTCTACCGCGTTCAGCTTTCAAACTGTATTCAATATCGTTCGCTGCTGCTGACGTCAACAGTAATTATACGCTTCGCTGGGATCGCTTTTCGTGACGTCGATCCCGATAACGCGATAACACAATCCCCACCGAACTTCTACAGATATACCCTATAGATAGGGGATGAAACACGTTCGGGGTTTGTACCCGTCGTGTGTGCGTCGATACTGAATTTTGAAATCGTTGTGATTGCAACGGCACGTCCGTCGACGAGTTCCGGAAAAAACAGTATTAAAGTATAAATGGAGTAAAAAAAAAAACACTAAATAAATAGATTTGTTATGTGATTGCGTGCGTGCGTTCCGTTTGAAATTTTCGAGAAACATACGCCATTTAAGGTGAAGAGTGAGCCGTTATTTCCGTTTATGTTCAGCTCAAGAGCTTGTCTTATGGAGATTGCTTTTACGCGCTGTATGTACACACTTGGATATTTAGCAACATATTTATATATTATATATCAGAAACTAAATGTGTTACCGTATGACATTTATATAAATAAAAAACGCTCGGTTTTGACTGAAAAAAGTGGATTGTGATGGAAATCGCGATTAGAGCACGAAACATAAACAGACTAACCTCATTGTTATGCTCAGTCGGCATCCTCCTAAATTAATTGTCGGTCGCGTGATTCGGAGGAATAGCGATGGCTGGATATGTCGAAGGTACTTGCGGTAAATAGAATTCTTCCTTTTGTCCAGAAATGTTCGGAAATTTAAATGAGTACAATAAGTGAAAGAAATCAAAATTAAATAGGCCTTTTATTTTTTACTACGTTATACTTACACTAGCGTCTATCAGCGGCTCCGCCCGCTTTGTCATACATACTAATTTTTTAATGTAATATCTATCGATCATGCTTTTACTCATGATCCCGTTTACTAACCCGTTTCTACTGCTGATCGTACTCTCGATATCGATTTTAGTGCCGCTCTCGATTGTGGTTTCGATACTGCTCCCAATTTCGATTCGTCACGATCTTGATTCTATTACTAATATAAGCATAAAATTTATGCTTTATTGCTCGTTAGTAGTGTAGCTGTTTATGAGTGAGAGAATTTATATAATCGGTTCAGTACTTCGGTTCAATGCTACGATAAATATGCAGACGAAGTCGAATATAAGTGCTTGTTTTATTCTATTATAGAAACTTTCCCGTCAGTGCGTAGAACATATCGCCAGTTTCATGGTAATGAGATGAATGGTTTAAGCACCAAAGAAAAATACACACTCATTGAAGATCATTAATCCGTATGCAAAAGTTAATTACAATCCATTCAAACCTTTTCGCAGATTTATTATGACAAATAAAAAGAATAAACAGACACTTTATTGATCTGTCTATCTGCAATCAGTGTAAAAATTTAAGAGTGATAAATAGAGATTAGGTGAGTCATGGAATAAACATTTATGAAAAAAAAATGGTGTATTCTCAATTTCTTATATTAATATAGATAAATAAAAAATAGCCTATTTTTTTAGTAAAGCAGTTACCTAATTTACTTTTATTCAAATTTTGATTAAGGTCTGTTAAGACGTTTCGGTGATTTAAATATTTTAGTTTATTTTATTTTTATTATTTATTGTTATAGCGGCGACACTAATATATCTCTGGGAATCTATCTATTATCATTCAAAAAATGCAGGATACAGCAGATTCAAATGACTGTTAGTCGCATATTGCTAATTCACTTTTATGAAGGGCAAATAAACGCGTTTCTTAATATGTAATTTAATTTAATTTTTATTATTTTTTGTTATAGCGGTAATAAAAATATATATTCCGTGAAAATTTTAACTGTCTACCTATTACGGTTCATATGATAGAGCCTGTTGAAACACAGACAGACGGACAGCGGACGCTTAGTAATAGAGTCCCTTTGGCACCCTTTGGGTACGGAACCCTAATTATCCTTACGGTTTCTTCGTCTCATCTGTATGGGTAACAGAGGAAAGTGTATCTTCCTGCTTGCGTTTCCTTTTCGGTCCAACCCATATTGATATCGTTTTAGTCCATTTTATTACCTTGGACACGCGCAATATACTCAGCCCATCTTCATTTTAACGCAAGAGTTTATGGTAGCCCATTACATGACTTAGTAATTGACTTTTGTGAATTTCGTATCTCTTGTTTTCTGTATTTCTTTTATATTTGATGTAATGAGCTCTAAGCTCGGTTGGCATGTGGTGCTTTTTTTTTAATTTCTTTTATCAATATTCCCCGTTTGGCTGGCGTACTTTAAAAAAACATTACTTAAAGTCCTTTAAAATCTGTTCATACAAAAAACACTATTCGACAGAACTTAACGCAATATGCCGTTATCTGACGATTTTGCATTATAAAGTCGTTCTTATTTCTCGTTAAATCAATAAAAAAAGGATGTTTTGAAAATAAGATATATTAAATTATAAAGTGAGAGTATTTTTTAATTCATTTGCTTTAGTAAGTATAACTAAAAAAATATAGTTAAAAATTATAAGTATGACTGTCCGTTGTTCTGTACAGTTGTTTGTCTACACGTTTAAGCAAAAGATTAAATCCTTTTGAATAGTTTTCCATTCAACCTAAAATGTACCCTATTTCATATTGCGATTGAACTCATAACCGTTTTAAATGTTTTAACGAAATTCATTGGATTTTCTGGATTCCTTTCGAGAAAATTATCACCGACTACTTCTCGTATTTCCCTCTTTTTGTTTAAAACTTACTGCAAGAGTCCATTATTCAACAGTGATTGAGCACACAAAAATTATTTTCGACTAATGGTAAACATCAGTTGGAGTGGTAATAATTTAGTGTGGGGTCGCATGAAATGCTGTCACTTTTGATCACGCGATGTTCCGAAAATTAGGCAGGTGTGCTTACCACTCGCGTGTTTAGGGTCCCACCTTTTGTATTTTGAGTAGGCGGGGTTCCGTCCTATACATATTTCATATTTTGATAGGATCTTTAATATTCGACAACTATAGCTCATACTAAAAATCATTAGGTTTAAACAACCATCAATCAGGTTTTAAACAGTTAAAAAAGAATTTACATTCTAAAAAAAAATTACAGAAAAATATACCGTGACCGATCGTGACAGTGTATAATTTGGAACTTAAATTTTGGGTCATCTGTCTGTTTGTTTGTGCGCTTATCGACAACCGCTGGTCCCGATTTACATGATTCTTTCTTTTAGCAGATATATGCCGTATCTAGCGGAGTTTCATTATTTGCATTTAGTGTTAGGAGTAACAGTTTTGGTACATTATGCAGAAATAAAATGCGACGCGGTGCGGACGCGCTACGCGGCGGTGTCGAGGTATCTATAAATAGGTATGATGAAAAGATAATATTACACATGCAGAATATAAACACTAATATTAGCTTTCGCTCAATAGCTCTGCACAAGTTAGACTTTACTAGAATTTGGTGTGCTGATAGAACAAATTGTCGTTTAAAATATAAGCTACTGCCTCTCTGTCTGTATGCTTATAAGTTATGTATTAAGCTAATGAATTGTGCGTAAACTGTAGAAAAGTAACACTTAAAATATATTTTTTTAATTGATATGTCTCCTATGTTTATTTCCTCGATTTGCTTGAAGAGGAGAGAGATAAAGATCAAAAGAAAGAGAAAGGAGGCAGAGAGGGAGTGTGGAGTGAGAGGGCGAAGGGGAGTGAAAGCGAGAAGTAGATTGAGAGAGAGCGAGACGGAAGAGGAAAGGGATTTGAGTCGGATAAAAGGCATACCCACGGGGTTTGGGAGTCCAAAACCTCCGAAATTTCTTTTTTACATGTATATTAATGTCAATCGATGTATATTTTTCGTTGTTTTCTTTTTTGAATTCCCCATGATACTAAAGTCTAGTTACGTCCTTGGTTAAGGTAACGACCAAAATTGGTAACGACCATGATCACGCTTATATTTGAAGTTATACACTTATAATAAAGATCTAATATTTTTATTAAATCGGGTGGAACCGTGGGAAAATATATACTAACATATGTACAAAATCCTGATATTTCTAGAGTAGTAATGGTCGAGTGGGTAGCGCGTTGCTTTGGAATTAGAAGATAGCGGGTTTGATTTCTGACATCAGACTCATTGATATTTATTTTTAAAAGTCGAATCCAAAACGCGGTTGCGGACGTTGATATTTCTTGAGCGACAGCGGACGTCAATACCTCTCATTCCGTATTGGACTACGATAAAGGGCTTAGAATTCAAGTTCTTCAATCTAATATTAGATTGTGAAAAAGTACGAGGTTACTATAGTTGAGTGAATTTTGAATTTCCTCTATCCTAGTTTTGGTTATAAATTACGTGTGCCGTATTTTGCAAGATAGAGAGAGAAGAATAGAAAGTTCATACATTTAATAATGAATACAATTTTGTAAGGAAATATTAAGTCAGTTGGCATAGAGATGAAATAAAGCATTTGTTTGCCTGTTCATACGTCAGTAAAAATATACTCCGTGTCTGTTTTTCTAAATACTCCTTGTAACCTAATACATATATGTAGATTACACGATTGTTCGGCATACCTTCAAATAGACTTTAATGAATTCACCTATGAAGGGTTTTATAAATTTCTGAGAAAAGATTGTATACCAGCTTGTAGTATAACCAAATTAAGGTTTCTCCAATGGTTATTATTTATAGCTTATAGTCAGGATCACAGACGTAGAGTTTATACCGTATTTAACTTTACTTATATGTTATTCGGTTAGTAGTTTTTGTATGATACTAAAATGAACAAACAGACAAGAAAATTTAATGGTGATTGATCCTAATTCCGGCATTCCTATTCCGCCTAACGCAACCCATTATTTTTTATATATTTTTGTTTCAATTTAATGATAATTTTATTATGTGGATTTTGCATTATATAGTTAAAATAAAACTTGATCAATTTAACAATTATCAATAGATTTTAAAGCTATTTACTATAGATTATTTAGTAACAATGTATTTTCGAATATATCTTATCACATATTAGTAATCTCTGAATAAATTTATTTATGAAGGTAATAAGGAAAAATATATACGTTTATATTTATTTATATGGCTATGAATCATTAGTAGACCGAATACGTGAAAAAAGTTTTGTAATTGCTAAGCCAAGACTTAAATAAAGTTAGAGATACCTACCTTTGCGCAGGCACTTTTGTTAATTTCTGTATTATCATTGGACGAGGCGGTCGGGGCTGGCGCCACTAAGTTTTCTTTTAGCTCATGTATGTAATAAATGTTGAAGTAATTTATTTGAAGCGAAGCAATGACATTACAAGTAGTTTCCATTTTTGTATGAATCCAAAAAATAAATTAGAAGTAGGTTTTGTTTGATAAAGTTATTTCTACTGTAACACTTTAATAAGCGACTGCAGAAGATTTTTAAAAGAAAACATAGTAATAATACATACTTATCAGGCGATAAATGTACTACATCAGGCTTTGAATTTAATTTATACTTTATTACCTACTAAAGTCTATTTCAAAACGTGCTAGATCAGGAATAGGCAAGGGTTATATTTATGCCAAAAAGTTAGTTAGTGAAATCTTTAACAGCAAGTTGCATTGAAAGATAATAGCACAAATCGTAAATGCAAACGTAACATTGGACAGATAAATAATGTATAAAGACATATTGTTAAATCTACCAGCTTCCGTTTGCGATTTATGCTTTTCCTTTTGGTAGAACTCATCGTATAACTAACAACGCGTTGCAACAAAAGTAAAAACGTAATTCGATATGGTAGTATATAAAGTTTCATAGTTTGTCCACACACTATCTGTCAAATCTTACAAATTATTTTACAAAATACATTTTCACTTTTGGTGCAACAAGCCGTAACTGTGTTTTTATAATAAATAAATAAAGCGAGTTTATAATTTAAAACATGGTTTAAATTAAGTATCTGTGCACGATAACACAAGATTATTTCTTCAAATGTCGACGCAGAATAAGTGTCCCTATATAATTTTAAGTCATTGGCGATATTCATTTTCGAATAACTGTAATATGCAAATTGTTTGTTCGTCAGTAATGTAACAATTTGAAGAAAATAACAAAGTTAGTAATGTATTTATTACATAGCTCCGAACTGCGCTTATAAACGAAGTAATAAAAGAATAATTCCCCTCTTAGAAGAATTAATAGAAGAATAGATATTCCATTTGCTTTTCATAAAATACGTGAGCGTGATTATTTACATTGTTTGTGCGTTTTGTTTGTTTAGAAAATTTCCGATCGTGGTAGGTGTTGCTTGCTTATGTCGGATATGAAGTGTTTACCCGTTTGATAATACAAATGATTTGTTACCTTGTTTATATTTGAGGTATGTTTTAGACTGCTCATCGAAGGGTGTGTATGTATATATCCGAATTTTAGCGCTGATGAACTAGTTTTCTTTTAGCGATCAGTGCCTTCACAAAGTAAGTGTGAGGAATTAAAAGTGTTAAAGTGATTCCGTAGAGCGATTTTGTATATTATTGTTGTTGAGGAATACATTCTGTTTTTCTGAGTGTTCGCTTTTCATCTTATCTTAATCCTCAAATTCGTACAGGGATATGTCGTATTGTAAAAACGTTTTAACACATTGTATCGCTGAATCGCTTAGGATCTTAGAGTTTTTAGTTTACCCGAACAAAAAACATAGTTTAACCGTACTGTTAATATTTACCAAAAAACCATTTAATCAAATAAAATTAAAGTCCTAAATGTAAGAAAAAAATTGAAATTAAGAAGCCCCAAAGAACAAAAATCAGTAGCTTTAATTTTACTTGTAAATGCCGTGCGTCATAGTAAATATATCCCATCGACAAACATACAGATGTCGTTGAATACGAAACCCAAAATAAAGGATTTTCAAGGTAATAGGTACCGCTGTAAAGTCCGAAAATATCAATAACCTCCATAATGGCCCTTACACTCGATACAAACGTAACTCGTAACAGGCGAACAGGAACAAGCGAGGACGTAACGAAAGTTATAATCTTACCGGGCCGAGGTTAACCGTAAAGAGCCAGTAATATTATGTTTGTATTATTAATTGATGCAGCGAATTTGTAGAAAACAATAAGTATTGGTATCTTCCGAGAAAAATTATTGATATCTTTAATCATTTGGTACATTTTATGAATTAAATAAAAATTTATTCGTTTTAATTTCATGTTTGCTTTATTATCCCCTCAACTGACAACTCTGTCACGGCGCTACCGTCGTCGGTCCGCCATTTTCGCGCCTCACCGCGCCGTGCGTCCGAGACGTAAACAATTATATTTTCGTTTTTTTTTTAAGAGACTTCTTCATATGGAGTAATAGGTTGTTTAAAATTTCTTTCATTTATTGCAGAATTTGAAAAATAAGCATTGTTAGATTTTGTTACTTATTTTGTGAAAAATTATTTTTGAACAAACGGATACATTCAAAAAACCGCAACTCTCAAAAGAATACCTATAAAACTAAATTTATTTAAACGAGTGTATAAAAACATTTTTATGAAAAGTTGAACAAATAACGAAATTTTCACAGAAAAATGTTTTCTTGAAAAACGGTGTTATTGCTTTTGACGTGACAACGTCTTATAAATTGGTTTGCCGGGTGACACTTCAAGAAACTGCGTTACGCTCCGCTCACGTTATGCGCTCACAATGAGAGCGAGTGAGAGGCACGCGTCCCTTCCACTCGGGCATGGTTAGCCCGCCTAAGAGCGAGAGAGACAGACATAAAAAGTGAAAGGCACGCGTCCCTTCCACTCGAGCACAGTTAGCCCGCCTAAGAGCGAAATGTATTGCAAGTTATTGTATGTATATTTGTATATAAATACGTATGTATGTGTAAAGGTAAAAATAAAATTTTGTTAATATGAAATTCAGTGCGAGATTCTTTGTATAAATTAATGTTTTAAATATAATTCTTTGTATAAATAAATGTTTTAAATTGTTACTATTATTTCATCCTTCTTCCTACTATACGAATGAATATTCACATTAAAATGATTTTACCACTCAAAGTCGTAGTCACGTAAAACTTTCGCCCGTATACCGACTTTACAGGCAACCAATTTTTTAAGCAAAATATCCTGTCTCGTACTCTAGGAGAGAATTTAACTCTATACAAAAATTGGTTAATTTTTTTTTAAATAAGGGAACAAAATAGTAAAATATATGCACATTTTGAACTCAAAATGCAAAATAATAACCAATAACCCCTAAAGAAAGTTTTCTGATAATTTTTATTGTCGCTAAATACGGCATTTAAATTTCTATGGAACAAAATTTCAAGACGACGTACTTCCCCATAATTATGTCATTGCAATATAAAGTATATAGCTTCCTTTTTGACTTCGCATGATTGGTGATACTTTTGCATTAATTTATTTTTTTGTTTATTTAAGTAAGAATTTTATTTTGTAATGTAGATTTATTAAGTTGCTTTTAAAATTAATCTACTAAGGTCCTAAAAATATCGGTGAAGCAGATAGAGTTTCTTAAAAGACACATAAAATAACATTCTATAAAGTATTTTGAATCAAATATATTTACAAGGTTTATGAAACTTAGAATACTAAATGTAATCTGCTTATGGCGTCTTAACGATCATAATTACACATAAAATAAATTTTAAAAATATGAAAGTTTTTAAAAATGTTTACCGTCCAAAGATTTGAAAACGAAAAGATCGTAACCAGGTTTAACATTCAGCGAACCTTAAAAAAAAAGCAACCTGTTGTATGTGTATGGTTGTGTCGTCTGTCCATCAGAACGGAAATTTGTCCGGTTTGACGTATTTGTGTTGACGGTTGTCTGTTCACGTCTTATAAACGACATTAAAGAACCTAGTATGCTTCACATGTTCCTAATAGAAACAGCACGTTTGTATTTTTTTCACGTCAATATTTTTTGTTGCAATAAAAACGTAAGGATGAAATAAATATCATTAACCGCATTGTCACTAGTTTCGTACGAAATGAATTTTTCTATTTCAATTATGAATATGGCGTTCCTTCATCGTAACTGTTGCACTTGAGGAAATTCTCTCGGCAGATTTCCACCAGGATGTTTGTTGTAACATAAAGTGATATGTGAGATGATGGTTGTTCGTAGATACTAAACATGGTTTTACGTTTAGAAAAAATACTATTATATTTTGCCTGGTATTAGTTATTGGCGCCGTATCGCATGAGGGCGTCCAATCGATAGGAGCGGGTCCGCGGCCGTTTGCCGCACGCCGCACAAATCACGCGACCCGGGTCTAACAGATTTAGGTTTACACTAAATAAATAGACCCACTTTAATGTTATTCACCCCTAGATGGGCACCTTTTTGGCTCGATACTTCGAGACGGTGGGATGGATGCACTGATCCTTTGGTTTATGAATTTCAGTGTACACACACATGCACACGCACGTACGTACGCACGCACGCGCGCACGCATGTGTTTTAACATTATTATGGAGAGCATAGAGAAGAATAGATGGCGAGTCTAATTTTAGCTCCAAGAAGATCAAGCCGAGAATCTGTATTGACTTTTATAAATGGTTTTTAAAAAGGTTCTTAGAAAAAGTTTTTAAAAAAAGTTACAAAGTTTTGTAAAGTATTTTATTACACGGAACAATAATTTCGGTATATATCTACTAGAAAATGCAATATGCGGATGTTTTTATATATTAATAAATAGGTTTTTTCTATTTATTTTGTGTTTCATGTATGTGTAGATTTTTTTACGATATCATTTCTTCACTAATCTTTTCATAGATTGAAGTGATTATGTGATTAAGTGTATGATTAAATACACGTATAAATTTAAATTTTAGTATGTGTTGATGATGAAATTTAAATTTAAGCATATAATAAATAATGTAAACATTATATAAGTCATTCTATGCCTAAAGCCAAGAATTAATTTTAAGTATAATATTTTTATACTATAGATATTTATATTATAATCGTATATTAGTAATACAATACATAATTTGTTCTTTTCTTTTTTTTCTAAACAAGAATAAGTAACGCATTCAAGTTTACAAATTGAACAATCAGGAGAGAATTTCTGAGTTTATATGTATGTTGGCCTATCTATTACCACAGTTCTGTTGTTATAGAATGTCTAACTTGGAAACAGAGATTTGGAAAATACATATATGTTTGATGATGACGCTGAAGTTGCTTTAAAATTGAACAACACCATTCGCTAATAGCGAAAGCAAACATCTTGACTGAACCTACATAGGTGAAAACTATCATCTACTTATGCTTTAGGCATTATGGGTTTGAATTACGTGCGAAACTCGCCATCATTTATTGGGGACGGTGTCGTGCGATAATAAAAATAACTGTCACAAAAAATAAAAATAAAAACCAACTTAATATGGTCCTTAAACTGAAATATTAATAATATTTTTTAAAGCCTACCAAATAAATTTAAACCCGTTGAAATTCTTATTAATTAAATATTCACAATACCTAATTAATCTTTTTTATTGGAATCGGTATTAGCCAACCCAAGTTTGCTTGTGCGATGTCCCGCCTCAAGCGCTTTTGTCTTCGGTCGGTATTGTAGTATAAAACCAACATTTAAGCAGGTAAATAAAATGAATATAACTATTGAATAAATGGATAATAAATGAATATTAAGTTATACCACACATATTCTGTGTTACGTTAAAATTAAGCGTAATTTTAACGTAACAAAACTTTGGCTGGCTACGACCCAATCCTTTCGACTGTCCCAGTTTAATCGATATTGACATAAACCCGCAGAAAAAATACAAATCCGGAAATAAATATACTTACATGTGCGCACGCTTTCATGTGTACACGAATACACACGCAAACATGCATATAAGTATATATTTAAACATGCTGATGAAATAACTTCCCGAACTCTTAAAACATCGACGTCCAATATGATAACTATAGATTCTCGAAAGTCGGGTTGAAAACGATATGTTTCAAATTTTTCTAAAATCTTCATATGTATCGACAGGAAGTTAAAAAACAATTTTATTTCATACGATTGACCGTTAGAATTTATTTTGTTTTAAGCTCTAAATTACAATACTACAGACACTTTCTACCCGTACGTTATACAACCAATGACCGAAAAAATATTGGAGCAAAATTTTCATATTCTGCATTAAATTTTGCATACATTGTGGAATGTGCACGTTGCGCTCGAAATGAAGTAGCGAATTGCAATACCGTTATATGCACCCACTCCAAGTAATTTATGCAAAGCCGGAGTGCAGTTCGCCGGCTGTATGCGGGGTGTTCAATTCATGAAATTAAATATGCATATTATTTTAAGATTATATTTCGATCTCAAAAGTTGAATGGCTTTGAGTTGATTTCATCCATGGAGGTTAATAGTTTTTTCCTACACAAATACACCGCAGTATTTGTGAAGGAAAAAACTATTAACCTAGTCTACCTTTATGGTGTATTTTTATAGTATATTCTTGGGCTTTTGCGAATATAGTTATTTCGTACAAAATATTTTTTTTTACAATTAGAGCAGTCTATATGTAGGAATGTTAAGTTTTCTATCGGTAAAATAATTTTCAAAAACGGATGAGAAGTTCAACATATTACCTTCTCAAAACGCAAAAATATTTTATTTCTTATATAGTATTGACATAAGGGCAAAAATAATTTCTCTTGAAGAAAAGGTTCAACACATTTAAACAGACTTGAGACTTGGCGTACGGGCGCTGCTAATCATCGTTCGACTAATCGTGGACAAGAAAACAGTGCAGCAGCGCTGGTTTCCGCGCACGGTGGAACTCTTCGACAAAGAACGGCACAGACTTGAGACTTGGCGTACAGGCGCTGCTAATCATCGCTCGACTGATCGTGGACAAGAAAACAGTGCAGTGGCGCTGGTTTCCGCGCACGGTGGAACTCTTCGACGAAGAACGGTACCGACTTGAGACTTGGCGTAATGGCGCTGCTCATCATCGCTCGACTGACTGTGGACGAGTAGATGCCCTAGTTTTACATAGTAGACTCGTGTAGAAAAGACATGAGCCATTTCAACGTGAAAAAAAAAAGAAGAAAAGAAGAATGGACTGCATCAGATCAGAAAATCAGACATTAGAAAGGCTGGTGATGGACCTCATCAACTCTCAAAAACTGTCACTGAAGAATTGCTCCAAGCGAAAAATATGAAAAATGAAAGAGAAAACGAAAAAATAAATTAAAAAAGGAGTTTTTTCTTTTTTTAGACGAGCGTACACCATCTACTTAGCACCGTCTCAATACTTACTACATTAGAAAGAGAAGTCGGATACCCTAGTTACACATGGGCGACTCGTGTAAACAGCGAATCATCTATCACAACAGGAACAAAGAAGAACGGATTGCATTAGATTAGAGTGAATTGCTTGATGAACTTCATGGATTTCCAAATGAATACTGAAAACCTTGCACGGAATGAAGAACGCAGAGTTGACGAAAGAAATTAAGTAAGAAAGGAGGATTTATTTTAAGAACAGCTTGACACTACTTAACTTCTCTCTAAGATTTATGCAACAATAAGCTAATTATACTCGGGAGACACGCTTAAAGAAGATATGAACTATTCATTACAACAGGGACCATAAGCTATGGATGAACTTATCAACTAGTAGAAATGGACACTGAAAACCTACACCACGCAAAGGAAATAAAGAATGAAAGATTAAAGGAAGATAAGAATTAGGAAAGTTTTCTTTAAAGAAGAGTTCAACACCACCTAATAGTTATTGCTTTAAGATCAAAGACAAAAAATAAGTTGGACACTCTAGTTACATATGAGATAATTGCACAGACAAGAATGAGCTATGACAGTAGTAAGTAACAAAAATGGGCTGCACGAAATTAATAAGGTTATAGCTGAACTTTGTTGGTTCTAACTGAAACTAGAGAATACAAAGATTGTGGATGATCTTTACCAATTCTCAAAAACGGACAATGAGATCTGCACTAAAGGAAGAAAAATTAGAATAAAAGATTGAAGGAAGAAGGAAATTGGGAAATTAGGATTTCTTTTAAAACAAAAGCTCGACATCATCTAATGAGTACCGCCTTAAGATCTACTACAACAGAAAGAAAATTAGACGTCCTAGTTACATGAGAGCCTTGGGTAGACCGAGCTATTACAACAGGAACCAAGAAGAAAAGGCGATTATAGTATAGAGCAAAGCGGAAACTTCAAAGGCTGTCGATGACATTTGTCAAGTTCTTAACGGTCGCTAAAACTTCTTCACCAAGCTGAGAACATAAACAATGAAAATCGACTGAAGAAAAATCCAGAAAGGATTTGTTTAAGAGCTCGACACCATCTACTCAACTCTAATTTAAGTTCTTCTACAATAGAAAGTTATTCGCACTTGGGAGATTCGCATAACAAGACAGTATTTTTACAACAGGAACCAAGAAGAATACACGACATTAGCACAGACTATAGTAGAAATTAGAAAGGCTGCAGATGAACTGTTCCAACTCTCAGAAATGGACGTCAAAGCCTGCACCAAGCAAAGGAAACGAAGAACGAAAGAGAAACAAAGGAACATACCTTCCCCGCTGTATTTATTGACACACTATAGTATCTATTACCTATCCCGAATCCAGTTTCTGGCTAAAGGTTGCACGAATACCGGCTGGCTCTACACTCCCGTCACTCCTAATCCAAGCTAGAACCTACACTCCCCCCGATATTTACGCTCCCTTCGGTGTATCGGGACTTGTCCCTTTCAGTCATTGCGACTGGCTGAAGGTTGAGCGATGATGATGATGATGATGATGAAGAAAAGGTTCAACACATTTAATGACTTTGTCTATAAAATATTCTATGTGGTTTAACATAAGAATCACATATATAAATTGTTATCAAAAATCTCTTAACAATAAAATAAAGCTCTAAGGATAAAAAACAAAGTTCAAAAAGCTAAAGCTCACCTGCGAAATAAACAAATTAAATATAAATAAATTAGGCATTTCATTGAGAAATAAAAATTACCGAATAATTGTGAAGCCCTAGCTGGTTTTAATTTGTGTGGGGCCAAGGCTTTTATTTACGCATTATTCGTTAATTAAATACCACCTACGGTTTCACAGTTCAGTACTCATTGCTACCCAATGAAAATAGTAGTTGTTTGTTTCCCGTCGAGTTTCAGCCATTAAACTTTTGTTTTGACACTTTTTATCGACGTATACCATCATAGACGAATTTCACATTCATGGATATTAAATTAAAATCTATAGATTTCATTATATATTTAATTTGTTACCTTACGTTTTTTGTATAAATGAATTCGAAATCTACAAATTAATCCTTTCGTTTGACGTTAAGTTCGTTATACTTATGAAGTGTTTTATTTTGTCGCTTAGGGTATTATGCAAATCGTATCTGCCGTTATAGCTTTAATATGCAGTCACGAGGCTTATAAAATTCAGAACTCTACGATGCTGTTAAAGACTTCTGGACTGAGATTTGATGAACATACAACACATTGTTTGCTAAAAGCATAACTCTTTGTGGTCGGATAGGAAACCGACTGTCCATCAGGTTTATAGCTTAAACGAACATCTCAAACGTGACTTTATAAATTGTACGTAACGATCAAGATAATGCAAACAAAACGGCAAACAACAGCTAGTAATATGTAGAGTAAAATGAACAGCACTGTGTCATTTGTTTATGTAATTAATTTTTTTAAAGTTAATCTGGTTCATAAAACATAACATAAACAATTTAGTATGTAAAATAAATCAAGTACCCTGTGTCATCATTGTCGCATAATAGCGAGTTAACTCTGGCAACAAAATCGAACTAAGTCGTATGTTATTACAAAAAATATTTATTTTTCTACTTAAGTATTTGTATTAACATTGTTATTTTTATTATGCTTATAGTAATTAAAATATGATACTCTATAACGGGAAAAAGTGGTGTGGAGCTTTTCATTTACATACTGTATATAGTCGAAAGTGCTGACTGAGCTTTTTCAATTAAAACCTAACATGGCATATTTAAAATATATTCTTTTAAAAAATGCACTTTTCAATATATTCTCCCTAAAGGTCGCCATATTGAATTTAGTTAAATATAAAATGAAAAATGTAAGATTTAACCAGCAGACGATCAAGATGTTTTTAACGATATATCATTTGTTTAATTATAATGAGTAGTTTAGGAGCAACAATTGAATAGATGAACATATATAAAAGTATACACACATAGATGATCTGTTAAAATTATAACCATTCACAGTCGGGTAAAACTGTATATGAATTTCTAGTTTGTTACATACTATTGTAATCGACTAAGAGATATAGTTTTAAAGAATGGACTTATAAATAATAATTACAACGAGACTTTGACGGAACCGTTAGTTACAGAACCCTAAAAGAAATTAATTTAGTATGCGGACACTTACATAAAAAAAAAACTGATAGATGAAAATACAGATGGTAAAGTTTAAAGTTTGTAAGTGTATTGCTTTTTCTTTTTCTAACAATACACAACTAAAAACAGGCATTCTTCAAAAGAAACGCTGTTATGTGGCTTGTTCTGATCTTACTTTTTGTGTATCCATTTTGTTTATTCCTCTTCATCTCTAAATTTGTAGTTTATTCCCTGTGGCATAGAGATCAGACTTTGGTAGCGGGGCGGATCGAGCACGCGAAAGCGATGTCTGACTTGACGTATGTCAATAGATGTGGCCTTACTTATATATATATATATCGCATTTACGTCGTCCTTTCGTCTCTTTCAAACACCATCACCTGATTCTTAGTAATATTCACTTTCATACCTCGTTTTTTAACAGAATCATTATTTTACTTACCATCTTCTGCAGCCTGCACACCGACGGATCAAAAATTACTTGGCAGTCGGCGTACAGGAGGCATTTGACCGACAGCTCATCCATCCTTATTCCACAGTCATACTATTTCAGACAGTTATCCATGAATCCAGTTATCTATGTCTGACTCTACATTTATGGATTTCGGACCAGTCAGTGTATTTATTACGATACAAGCACTGCAGCCCCTGTATAGGGATTGCAATGCCTGTATCAATTCGCTACTCACACCATGCGTGGATAGGGTTCTTCACAGATCATTTCTTTTCATTATATCGTAAGCTTTTTTCAGAACTCAGAAATTTTGAAAACATTTTAACCGTCGGCCAAAAACTCTTTTGCAAAGTGTTGTAGAGAAAACCTTAGTCTGTATATCCCATCTCTTTTCAAAATTTCGCTTGTAAATTTCAGATTTTGTTTTCAGTATCATTCACAACTTTTTCAATAATAACTTTCGCATACAGTTTGCCAACAACGCTGAGGAGGCTAGAGCTAGGGAGGTACGAGGTGTGTCTGCTAAGTAATTTAATTTTAATATATATATAATACGAAAGTGATACTGGCCACTATGGTTTCATTTCAACGCAACACAAAATGTATTCCTATTTTAAAATTCCAAATTTCAAGATAAAAGTAAAATGATAAAGATTAAGCATCGTGTAGTGATAAAATTTCTAATTAAACAGAAAAATACGCCAACGTAGATCAGACAACGCATGTTACATGCATTCGGTGATTCGTGCCCTTTGATTTCGTAGTAAACTTTTCGTCAAAACCGTTTAGGTATGCCTGTGAGAATCTTAATGACGAATCCCATAGTAGACGACCCGTATTGGCGATGATAACTGATACAATGCGGTAAAATCTAAAAATAATAGAAACTATTATTTTTAGAATACCGATTGAAAGAGATGGTGGTGTTAGCGAATAACGAGTGAACGAAATAACTCATGAATATGTTCAAGGTCAGTTCTCGCTGGGTCCCTAAAATGTTGACTCTATTCGACAGGAAAAGACATGTGAAATGTGCGTCGTTCTTGAAAATGAATCAAGGTAAAGAGGTAAATTTTATCTTTAAAATAGTCACTTATAATGAGGCCTAGATTCAACATTGGGATCCGGAAAGTAAACAGGAATCGTTATAGTGGATATTTAAGGGTGAAAAGTCTCCTCGTAAACTTAAAGGAGATCCTTTGGAAAGCAAACTGATGACAACCATTTTTCGGGATATCCAGGGGATATTGCTAATAGATTACCTGGCTAAAAAACCTACAATGACAACCGAATATTATATAAATTTGTTGTATTAACTATACAAGTATATAAGAAAAAAGAAAGAGGCAAAAATAGAAAAGGAATTCTGAATTTGCATGAACAACAAAACTGGCTATGACCAAAAACGGCTTCAAGAAAATCGATCACCCACCCTATAGTCCAGATTTAGCATCCTGCGATAATTTTCTGTTCAGACTTTTAAAGAAAGTTTAAAGATTTTGAACCAATGATGAGATGAAGTCCGCGGTAAATTAGCATTTTGATGACAAACCGAAGAAATATTTTTTTGATGGGTTAATGTCACATTATCAAAAATGTCATAAGTGCCTTTACTTTTCAGCGGGTTACATTGAAAAATAAAAAAAATTAGCCACGATAGTCTTTTCTTTCATAGTTATCTTGATTACTTATCAGCTTCCCCTCTTAATTTGTGCAAACCTACCGTGAGCCTTTCTCTTTATGGAGTGGTACAATAACGGCTTTGTACCAGTGATTAGATACCCTACGGTCTTTCCAGCCATTATTAAAAAAACTAGTATAATAGAAATGCCACTATACCTTCACCGCCTCTCAACATATCTGGCGAAACCTTATCATATCTACCAATTTTTTCAACTGTCATACGTTTTAGTGCTTTCCTAATGTCATCCATCGTAATATCACTTTCGCTTCAGTCATCAATTATATATTCAGTTGCAGTAACATAGTTATATGCAATTGTATTCTCACGCGTAAAAACGTGTTCGAAATAATTCTTCCATCGTTTTTTCACATAATTTTCCTCATTCATTAAATATCTAATTACACTTATATACGATGTCTCGCCATTATTCCGGGCCTTTTTCGTAAAACAAGTGAAAGAGTTTTTGTACTTGGATAATCTGTTTACAAATTATGGTAAATATGACAGAGTTCTTGAAAGGAGAGTGAATGCAGGAAATGAAGCGAATGAGGCCTTATCTTATTGCTATTATGAATGATAAAAGCGTCTCAAGATACGTGCATTTGGCTATCTATAATGACATCCTGATTCCTACGCTTATGTAGGATAGTGAAAGTTGTGTGTTAGGGAAGAAAAATTAAAGTAGGATCAATGTGGTGGAGATACGATCTCTGCGTAGTATGTGTGGAGGGTCTCGGAAAGCCGAAACAGTGATGTCAAAGAGCGGTGTGGTTTGGAGGAAGATGTAGTGACTAGAGTAGAAACAAGTTAGCTGCTGTGGTTTGGCCATCGGAAAACGATGAATAAAAGAAGACTGACAAAACAAATTTATAAAGCGAACGTCCGTGAAAGAGAAGTATATAAAGTCCTATACAGACCATATTGGTGGGATATTAAAAAAGGACCATTTTAAGCACCCAAAACCGATGAACTTGCATTAAAGATTGATGGATGTTAGTGAAGCAAGAGAGATATGAAAAGATTGTACTGTGTGAAAATTTATAGTCTCTGCCTATCCTTGTGGGAAATAGGCGTTAATTTAGAATATTATAAAGTAACAAATTTTCGGTGGCTCACTGGGCGATTTTCGGCTCACACTACTGGACAGGTGGGAAGGACGCATGGCCGTATAAGATAAGCCCATGGACTGACCATACCCCTACTGTCTGAAAGCGTTCAATTTTGGTTTCCAAAAGGTACACACATAAAGTTTCCAAAAAAAAATGTTTATGCATAGGCAACGGCTTATTGGTTTTTAATTTTTGTTATAGTACAGAATAGGATAACGAAAGTAAATCTATCGTGTAGGCATTGCAAAAAAAAAAATTACGTTCGCTTCCTAAGAATTTTTATGAAAGTTCTGCTGTACAGATTTTCACGTAAGATAGATTACTGCCAATATGTTGCCATACACTGTAGCACCAGCGCTATCCATAGGCGACGCCGAAGAATCACATTATAGTAAATCGGATTACGCGCGTTTTGCCCCTGTTACGAATTGCCGTCGCATTAACGAAATTAGTTAGCCGCACCAAATGTCGCACACCGAGAGCTAAGATGTCACCCATCCCAAATACAGAGTCAGTTGCGAACGGCAGGATAGTGTATAATCTGTGTGAAATAACTGTGCACTTTATTACTTTCCGCTCTGTCGCTTTCCTTGGCGACCCGGCATGTTTGCCGTCACTCACGCCTAACGTCACGCGTGCGCAGATATTTCCGACGGATATCAAAAACATATTGCACAATTGCTCACAACTGGTGTCATACTTATATGTGATTAACGTATATTTTTATACTATTTGTAAATTCACGTGTATATACCAGATGGAGTTTCCTTTATCCGATAAATATCAATTATAATTTCTAAACCAATTTGCACTCGATATCTTTGATTAATTCCGGGTCTTTTTCACCATATTCTAAAAAAAGTTTATGATTTTCAGTGTATGTTTATATTTATGGATGTTTATAATAGAATCATCGCTATGAAAATAAGTGACGATTGGGTAGTCGACTGACATTTTAAATATTTTATTTGTCAATGAAGTAAATCGATCAGATGTAAGATATCAAAGTTAAAATCAGTCAAAAAGCAACGAATTGTGCGCTTTCAGAGATTTTTTGTGCAACTCTTTTTACAAAGGAGAACTTAATTTGTGTTTTGTACTGTCGTACTGCATAATGACCACACACTTTCGTAGTGATCCCTCTTTCTAAGTAGTAATTAGTATAAAACATTCGTAGTTTGGTAATAATTTTAGTTATTTAATAAACAATATAAGAGCGCTCCTTATAAAGCTATATTAATCATCAATATGGCGAATATTAAAAGCAGACATTCAAATATTTGCTATTTATTAAGTATATTAATCTGTCATATCCAGTAGCAGTGAAGGCTCATCAGAGCTATTGATCTTTGTTCTTAAATATTTCTCATAACTTTCAGGCCGTCATCAGCAATGTCAAATCAAGGTGTAGACAAGTTTTTTGATGTGAAACATCTATAGATGCAGGGTAAACCGGATTGTTGGCGTGGCGATGCTCGCCGTGACGACGGGTCGCCACGCTGTACTAGGGCATATATCCTATCTATTTATAGTAGAGTGCACTGTGTGGCGACGGGTCGCCATGCTATACACTACAATATATATATGTATATAGTCAAAATGTATACCGTAGTAAACAGCACCATCGAACCGAGTGAGAAGGGAATTGCACAGTCGCTTGCGCATGGCGACACGTCGCCACGTCGTACACACTACTACTACTTGTTGACTGTATATATCTATAGTATAGCGTGGCGACTCGTCTTCACACCGTACACATTACTACATTTTGATCAATATAATTGTATTTTTGATTAATAATTGGTTATCAATAATAAATTATTAATTAATATTAATTATTACTGTGACAAGCAATTGTCACAGTAATACCGTCAGAGGAAATATCGAATATAACTATTACTGAAGTCACAGACGAAAGTTGTGGGGAACTTGAAATTAATATTGAACTTTTGTATTTAATGAAAATAAATGTTTATTAAATAAATAGTTATCATTTTCTGCAAAAAAATCGTAATTTTTAATTTTTCCATTATGTTATATTTTGTTCCTGTCGTAATCTTGTCTTTAATGCATATTACTTGTACAAACTCGATGTCTCACATCTGCCAGGCGTCCCGTGACGGCTCACATATTCTTTATTTATTGTTAGTTATAAAAATTCCAAAACCCATTTAGATATCTATGTCTTTATAGCAATACACATTTTCCAACTTTGATTGTTCCTCAATTCCCGAGAATAAGAAACGGATGTATGGACGAAAGTTTTGAAAATTCTACGATTTCTATATGCTATGTCCACTTTGAGACTACAGCGTAGTCCACAGAGTAAATTTACTTTATAAACTCACTTACTCGTTGAAAACAAAGATTTTACTGTCAAAAATTCTCTCAGTAGAGAATTTTTGACAGTAAAAATTTAACAGTAAAAATTTTTGACAGTAAGTACAATTCTCAGTAGAGAGAATTTTTGACAGTAAATCTTTGTAAATTTCGCTTTACAAAATGAAAGAAAAATGCTGTGTAATATGACATTATATCATGTCATTGTCATGTTGCTGTAATTTTGCTCAGGGAGATATAACTAAGTGACATATTATGCTTATATGTAATATCGGAAGTAACAAAAATAATTCAACTAAGTAATTAAATTTTCACTTACTCTAGCTGTTACAACGAGCGAGTTAACATTGTAAAATCTTGTTAACGAACGTGCGTTTTTGTTGTCAACAAACACAGTTTTCTTCACACAATAAACCAATATAATATCCCTTATTGTACTGCAAATAAACAATTAAACTAATTTTTAAATTATTTAAACCTTTAATCACACTTTCAACTTCTAAATTGCAGTTTTGGACTCAGTTTCCTTCATTCTCGACGTTTTAACTTTCATCGAAGTAAGAAAGTTGCCTGAAGTCGCTGACGTATTTGTGAAAAATTGGAACGGATATTAATCACCGGAAAGTTGTCGCAGAAGAACGTTTTTGTTCGCGACATAAATTTTAGTTACGGCGACGGTACTTTTGAAGTGCTAAGGGCGTTTCTCGGAATAAACTAATGATGGCTTGGGTAAATCCGTTCGTCATTATATTCAAATATATACTAGTGATCTGTGCCGGCTTTGTTCGGGCGAACAAACAGCTTAAAGGCGACTGGGTACTACAATGAGCACGAGATTAGAAAATTTTGAATTTTAATATGAATCGTGACAAATATAAAAGAATATATTAGAAAGTAGTAAATAGAAGTTCGTGGTACTACTACAAAGTACAAATAAAAAAAATATATAATTTCATATTTATTTCTTAAAAAAAAAAAACTGTATAAAAATATAAAATTATAATATATTTGATAATAAAGCAGTGAAAATTAATATTATTTACCGAGTCAAAGTAAAAATCAAAGAGGGATTTATATGTTTCATTTAATGTTAATAATGAAACGAGTAAAATGAAATAATGAAATTAAAATTGCGCTCTTCATTTGATGCTGACGCTACAAACGGTCCAATGTTAAATGGTAGGAGGATTGTGTCATATTTTAATGCTTTCAGTACGTCTCCAGAAACAGATAAAGAAATTTAAAAGAATTATCTTTACTTGTCATCAACACCGCTCTGTGGAGTCCGTATGTAACATTTTTTGATGTTCCATCACTTTTATTAACACTTGGACAACCGAGCTCTTCTCGGCGTCTTTCGTGTCTGCCGTGGGAATACGATGATTCATATTGAGAGTATTATCTCCACCGCCTTTGCCCGGGGAAATAATAATACCTTTGTCGGATGATATACTTTCCGCCCGTGGTGAGTGCATAATATTTTGTCACACCGAGATGGAAAGTTCTAGATGTCGGGGAGGTAGAAGTGCTACCATTTTCTTCAGGCTCACACCGAGTTGGTGAGTTTTCTTTTAGTCACCTGTGTGATATACCTCGCAGATCATAATTCGCATAATAGGGGTGTGTAAAAAATGATAATTTTATATCTTCATCGTAAAAAAGTGAATTGTGTAATTTTTCTTGAAACTTCGTATATTTTCTATGGGAGGGTAGTGTAAGTTGAGCTGACTCATGTTTTTGGAATGAACCAATGAAAATACAATTGTTATTGCAAATGTTATTGAAATTTCATTTTAATTCAGTTGAAAAAATGGAAAATTAATACGTAATGGAATTTTATCATGCACATCTTCCCAAAATTTAGTTTTGCATTAATAACACTGTTATACCTTACTTTATATTAATGTAATGCGTGTTTCTATTTTCATCTACAGCTTCGTCTACTTATGAATTAATTTCTATAAAATACTGAAATTTTTTTTTGGTTTGTAGCCAAGAGTTTGTTTGTATTGTCCATATTTTTTGTAACAAAAACATAAATATCATCAAAAATATCTTCATTTAGATAATAAATATGAGTATTTCGCACAAATTTTTAGGGTATAGATTACCTCTCAAACAATAGTATTAAAAATATTGAAACTTAATGCTTATTTCTTCCTTTGAAGAAAATAGCAATAATTACTGGAAAATTTCATAAAAGTTTTCTTGCAAAAACTAAATAGATACCTACTCATACAATTTGTTGTCTGCAAATTAAAACATAAATAATTGTATCGAACTTTCTATAAATTAATAGAAAATCTCATTATTTTAAGTATTAATATAATTTTTTATTATACTCTGGATGAAGAAGCGCGAGAAATTTTATACAATCTCTTCTTATTTTATTTTGCGTAATTAATTTGCTAAAGTTCGGGAGTTGTTTCAAAGTTAAACGCTAAGTGCTCTTTGTTCGGTTCAGTTCATGGGAATAATATATATTTTTTAAGATAAGTATTAAATAGTATTTCTCGAGTGCTTTGTGTGTTAATTAAGGTGATTGAAGCAGACAGGGTTAAGGCATTAGAATGCCTCAACCCTTACTTGGAAGTAAGAGAATTACGGACACTGGACGAGCCTTGAAATGTAAATTTGGTAAATGAATTAATCCAATCTCAGCAATACGCGATCGCAATACTTAAGTATACATTAGGTAAGACGGTCTGTCGGTTTATGTGTGCTTGTATGTAATCAGCTTGCGAATCACACATATGAAGTGCGTATCAAAATTCATTTCTCTTTAATGTCACAAGTGGCAAAATAAATAGTTTACAAAATAATATCAATTTTAAGAATATTTCAAATGTCTTCAATGTAATATCTATATTCATATTTGTGAAGGAGATTGCGATAAGCTTTTAAGATCGAATTAAGTAATATTTTATTTGCATTAACTTACAATTAAGCACCCTCTACATTATTAAATAAACACTAAAAATAGTATAAAACTGACTTTTGGTGAGTGAAATGAAGACGATATACAAATCACGCCACTCGACTAATAGCCTTATAATAAAGTCACAATAAGATTTTTACCGGTTTTCTCCATCACTCATGACTTTAACTATGGCCGCTGAGATAATAGAACGGTCTCAGGTTTTTTTTTAGAGAATTGGGCCGTTTTCATTTCGACTCTCCAGGTAGCGCCATTGGCGCTGATACTCACTCCAGACGTGCACGCTCCACCCGTGGTGCTGCTCGCTCTCGCCGCTGGGCTGCATCGGTTCCTCGCCCGCGCCCTCCCCGCCTCCGGCCTCGGGTAGCGTCCGCCACCTCTTGAGGAGCTCCCGCGTCTTATCTTTCGTCTTGTCGCAGGCCTGCTTCCAGTTCGTGAAGTACTTCCTCGACACTTTCGGGCTCGATAATGAAGTGGTTCTCGAGTCCTGTCTGAGAGAAAGACAAGTTTAATTATACAAATTGTATACAACATTGCGCTTCGTATTGCTATACAAATACGTCAGTAGCACTAACAAAGGTTATACATCACAGTTCATCTATTTATGGAATTAGGAAATATATAATTCTTATTCGAATTTATGCAAGTTCGTTTTATGTTTTCAATAGTGGACATAGACTGTGTGTTTAAATAATTAATAAACTTTTATTTTTTTTGCGACTCTAAAACAATTTATCCATCTTTAATTGGATATACACCTCTATATTATGTATATATTATTTAAAATACGTTTATGACATATTAGCTCACAAGTTATTAAGATATAGCTTCGTACGCCATCTCCTTTCAAAATGACATTTAAACAAAAAATCACTTTTAAAATAGAATTTGCATTCCACGTCTTCTTTTTAACAGGTTTATACCGAACAACCGTTAAAAGGAGGACTTGGAAACTTGGTTTTAAATTTTAAAGTGACTTTTTATTAAATATCAGTTTAGTAGGAAATGGCAGAAGAGGTCCTAAGTTACGTATACAATTGATGATCTGAATGGAACACAAATATCGTCTGCACAGTACTTAGGTTTTGTTTTCTTATACATTTGTAACAGACGAACAAGCAAAAATGTTTATCATTTACTGTTTGTATGTATGCAGCTTTTCTCCCTTGTATGTTACAAAAAAAAGAAAACTTCCGAAAATGCGTTGTTAATGAAACAAATTAAGAAACAATTGCGTGCCAATTAAATTTCGATTGTTTGTAAAAATTGATATTAAACTTTTAAGTTAAGAATATTTTTGTACTATAATTTAATGTAAGCGCGAAACTAAATCAAGATTAACAAGCAATATACAACAATATGCAAGATCAGATTATGTCATTCGTTTGCCCTGAAACTCGTTCCGCTTGATGATTGATTCTTTAATTAAATAAAAACATACTTATAATATGTTTTAACGTTAAAATGTACAAAGCACATCTTATCTTATTGGCTCATTTTACTAAAGATAACCCTAAAATATTTGTTTCGAATCTAACAAAGGACTGTGCCATTATAGTGAAAAACACGGTCGCCAATCAATACATGAACACAGGCGCAGCACTAAGTGGGACGGTTGATAGCGGGCCCTTCTAGGAGTTTAGGTCGGGCTAGTTACAGTTCGAACCTCACGCGTGGTTGACCCGTTCGACCTCGAACTCGGCAGTAGCTGGAACTTAGAGACGCACCTAGCAGCAAAACAAAAAAAAAACAAATGGCACGAGAAACGCCTATCTCGGAGACGTACGTGCGGATGCCCGTTTAGGGGTCGAACCCTTCAAGATCGGCTCCTTAATAGACCAAGAGACGAAGGGCGATCGGCCGCTTCCGACCTTATTATTTACGTTTCGCCGTAGGTCCTTTGGGGGAAAAGATCGAGACATAAATTGTTTAGGATAATATGTAAATAAATTATAATATTTTAAATAAGAGAGTTTTTAAAAGAGTTCAGATAAGAAGGACTAATAACAAAATTGTTACATTTTTGTCTTTAAAGTCGTTCACTTGACTGCAA
This sequence comes from Eumeta japonica, assembly GCA_005406025.1. NCBI lineage: Eukaryota > Metazoa > Arthropoda > Insecta > Lepidoptera > Psychidae > Eumeta > Eumeta japonica. Next base: position 47,587 of record BGZK01001241.1, read on the forward strand.
TTTGATAACGGCAAAGTTGCTATCTAAATAAATTTGAATGAAAAACAGGTATAGATTTTCAATACTATACTAGTCTTTTTGTATAATTTTTGGGGTTCCGTACCTAAAATGAAATCGTAGGATCTGTGTAAGATCACTTTTTTGCCTCCATGTCTTTCTGTTTGTCTATCTGTGAAGACTCTTTTTCTCATGAACGGTTGATATTTAGTTAAAATTAATATAAAATACTAAGATTTACAGTCTTATGGAGGTGTAAAAAAATTAAACTTTTAAGCTAATGTAATCCAAAGATGCAGCCATTTTATCACAAATTTTTACTAGCTTAATTACAAGCTTAAACTAGCCCGCGGCTGCGCCCGCATGGAAATATAATTAATTCCTCATTTTCTATATCAAATAATTGATAGCGATTCAATCCCCTTATGTTCCCAATTATTTTCCTAGTAATCGAGTAGGTTCAGAAAATGCCATTCGTTCAAAGGTTAACGCGGCCGGTCCTCGTGGCAGCTCCCGCTGTTCTCAAGGGATTTTAATGAAACTCCCCACATTTATTTTTTCAGACAATTATCGTGGACTAGTTGAAAATAAACAAAATCGACCAGTTATTTGAAAAAATGGTTTCCATTTAAAGTTTCAAAAGATCAAAAGATTGTGCTATTTCTTCATCGAATAACTTTTAAATGATAGGCTTTAGCTTAGTTTTGGGAAACTTTGGAATTTACTGGTACAATTTAGTATATCCTAAGTGAGAAGGAGAAATCTACTTCCATTTCGGATGCCGAATGGCATTTTTTTTACAGTAACCTCGTCTCAAAGCCGTAAAATCAGTATCGTTTATTGATATGCGAATAAAAAAAAACATGAACATCCTGTATTTCGATGGGATAATCTCTACTGGTAGTAGAAATACTGTGTTCTGAAATCGACGTGCCTCTGAAACGCCCTTCAAGAGTTTTGGGCTCAACCCAGTGCAAATGGACCACGAGAAGACCACAGACACGCGAACGCACACCGCAACAGAGTCGCTTTTACCTTAGCTTTAGCTGCTCGTTCTGCAAGCACTCCGTTTAATCTAAGGCTTAACATGAGAATTATCATGGCGGTTGTATGCTGTAAGTATTGTTCTATTAGAAAATGATGACTTGTGAATATGCCTCAGGACTCCTGAGGTATATCCAAGTCAAGTTAAGTGTGGAGTTCCAATCATCTCACTTCTGAGTCAGGTATGAGATGATTGGAACTCCACACAAAAGAAAAGAAAGTGGCGCTTTGTGCCACATTTTTATACGAAAAATGTGGCACAAAGCGCCACTTTCTTTATAGAGCAACCCACGCTTTTTCCACAATAATACTAGTATTTTTCGTCATTGTTCATTATTTTTTTGAGTTCATATTCAGGATTATTTTTCACTTTTTAGTTTAATGTGCATTAAAAGCGTGTTTTTTAGTTTTTTTAAACTATATTTATTTATATTTAAAATATTATCTTTAAGTAAAGCACTGCCATAGAACGTAATCGCAATTGCAACATAATTTTCACAGTCAGAAAAAATCTAGCAGTTCTGGAATAACCATGGCGTCCTTGCAGCGACTGTCGTAAACGTTCTCATCATATGCCATGCCATAGACCAAATGCCAATCTGACGTCGATGCCGCCCTATTTTTGCCATCTACACGTTTGTTTTGCACGCCGCCTCTACGACAAAAACACGCCCCCAACAGCTGAGCATGGCAGTGCAAACAGGAACGAATGATGATGGATGACGTCATTAACGCGGCCGTAACTAATATGTTATTTTTATACATACATACATACATATTCCCGGCACAGAGTTTGATAGAGTGGAAAAGCCTTTGTTGATAGGTTAGAGACAATTTTGTGTTTGAGATGGTTTAAGGCCTGATATTAAATTATATGGTATTGTTGTTTATATTTTGAAACGGTACAGTATTTTTTTTCTGTATAGCTAAATAAAATTTGAAGTTTTCATTGAAAAAAAAACCTTTTTACCAATTAATCGTGGGATAAATAGACCAACAGATGGATAATAATTATTTCGATAAATCGATTATATTGTATTTAAAAAATTAAATTATAAAATAATCATATTTTTTATAACTATACGCATTTCTGATTGTGTTTTTTTTATCTTTATATCTGTCATATTTATAAAAATATAAATTATTTTTATTTGATGTCATGTCATTTCTTTTCAAGACAGCCATCGCTGCTATCGTTAGTAGTAGATTTGACCGACAAGCGGGAAACTGTTATTGTAATTATTAGTATAAATAAATAAAGAATAACATATGATTTTTTTCTCGTACATTAAGCAATGAATTACAAGAAGAAATGGATTGTATATTATCAGTCGCCATTTATACAAGGGATTTTGTTACCGGTAGCGGCCGTTACGTTATATTATGTTGTGAACCTACTTACGTAATGATGAAATCCGTCATTACTACTGAACATATTTTATTTAAAAAAAATACTATGGTTATATATATGATTGCATGATATTGAATTTACAATATTATTTTTGAAACATTTAGATCAGAAAAACGAGTTTTCGACGGAAAATAGTTACTTTTTTATTCCGAAGTATGTGTTATACTCAGGGCTAGATTTAAACTTAGGGCCGACCCTGGACATTGTAGAAAATACCGTCCTAACATTGAAATTTTACTTAAAGCTATTATTTTAAAATTAATCAATTTTTTTTTTGATTATTAATTAATAGTTTGGCATTTTTATTTAAATTTTAGTTAAATAAAAGTGCCAAAATTTCGATTTTAAAAATAATGCATGAATTGAATTTCTGGGATTATCCATTAAACAAAAAATGATAAGAGAATTACTTTATTATATTGAGTTATTTTGATACCACTAAAATTTACTTTTTCACTTTAAAATTTTGCCGCCTTTAAAAATTTGCCGACCAAGGCAGTAGCCCCGACAGGCCCTAATTTATTTCCGGCGCTGGTTATACTCGTTAGCCTGCCTTCTCACCTAAGATCCAGATTTAGACACTAAAGAAGAAACAGAGTCAGAAATGGGGTGACTCTTCCATTTAAATAGAGAAAAAAAGGATTGCGATACAGTTTCGAAAATACAAAAAGGAGAAGAATCAGCAAGATGCACCTACAGGACTTACTATTTTATTACGGTACTAGTAGGGAAGATCAGTGTACCAACCTGTCGAGATGTTCCTTCGAGTTGTCGCTGGTCTTGGAGAGGCGGCGCTCGCGGCGCTCGGCGTCGTCCGCCGACGGCGACCTGTCGGCGGCGCGGGTCCCCGCGGCGCGCATCGCGGCAAGACGCGGGTCGCACTTGGACGCGCGCCGCCGCGCCCGGAGCTTTCTCATCGCTGCGCTAGAAGAAAGGTCGGAGAAGCGGATTCAATCCATTGTGATGGAAGAACAGTTTGGGAAGCACATTGGAAACCTATTCACTATGACGAGATGGAAATATATAGACAATACACATCCAACATGATAGCTTTTAAATAAATTTGTATTTGTGTGTAAAACTATTCAATTTAGACGATCTCAATCTAAACGAAACGTAGGCTATTTCATTTTGTGGGCGTTGCGTACATTTTATTCTAAAAACATAATATTATAGACATGGATCGGGATAGTGATTGAAAAACAGATCGCAAGATATCAAAAATAATAAGACATTCAGTCTTTGTCTACCCGAATGGAGCCGCAAGTACAAATATATTAATAACTTTAATTTCTAGTTTTATTTATTATTCAAGTTAATAAAACAAATAAAAGAGAAAGGGAAGTTGGGTGATGTAAAAGACGAAGTAATGGGTTGTATATTCGACTGGGTACGGCTAGTTTTTAGAAGCAGACTATGGCTATTAGGCGTTACTTCCGTTTCGGTAAAAGCATAATGAGTTGTTCCCTAGCAAAAACCACAAAATGGGCCAAATATGCTAACTGTATGAAGGCTTTTAGACGTTATGGGGTACTTTCTTTATTCCAAAGCATCAGGATAAAGCAAAAATTTCAAAATGTCTCAAAAGTAGTTTCACTTGAACAAAACCATTGAATGTTACGTAATTGCCATAATCTTCCTTCAATTTCCTTTCCTTCATGTTACGTCATATTACTTTTATAAAACGTTAACCACCTTTTTGTAAAATCTTTTACAGTATAAGAATTAATTAAAATTACTAATTATCTTTTACAAATAGTATGTAATTTACCATCTAACAGATGGTGCTTTTAATGAAAACACTGACTTACATTTTACGATCAATCTGATGGCGCTTTTAAGGGAAACACGGACTTAAATTTTATTATCTAACAGATGGCGCTATCAAAGAAAACACTGATTTACATTGTGCGATCTAACAGATGGCGCTTTTAAGGAAAACACTGACTTACATTTCACGATTTAATAGATGGCACTTTTAAAGAAAACACTGACTTATATTTCACGATCGAACAGATGGCGCTTTTAAGGAAAACACTGACTTACATTTCACGATTTAACAGATGGCGCTTTTAAAGAAAACTGACTTACATTTTACGATGTAACAGATGGCGCTTTTGAGGAAAACACTGACCTACATTTTACGATGTAACAGATGGCGCTTTTAAAGAAAGCACTGACTTATATTTCATAATTTATGGCGCTTTTAAAGAAAGCACTGACTTAAATTTCACAATTTAACAGATGGCGTGTTTAAAGAAAACAGCGACTTACATTTCACAATTTAACAGATGGCGTGTTTAAAGAAAACAGCGACTTACATTTCACAATTTAACAGATGGCGTGTTTAAAGAAAAGAGTGATTTACGTTTCATGATTTAACAGATGGCGTGTTTAAAGAAAAGAGCGACTTAAATTTCACAATTTAACAGATGGCGTGTTTAAAGAAACCATCGACTTATATTTTGCGATCTAACAGATGGCACTTTTAAGAAAAACACTGGCTTACATTTTACGATGTAACAGATGGCGCTTTTAATGAAAACACTGACCTACATTTCACGATTTAACAGATGGCGCTTTTAAGGAAAACACTGTCTTACATTTTATGATCCTACAGATGGCGCTTTTAAGGAAAACACTGACCTACATTTCACGATTTAACAGATGGCGCTTTTAAGGAAAACGATGACTTGCATTTCACAATTTAACAGATAGCGCTATTAAGAAAACATTGACTTACATTTTATTATACGATGTAAAAGATGGCGTGTTTAAAGAAAACAGTGTCTTACATTTTAAAATTTAACAGATGGCGCTTTAAGGAAAACACTGTCTTATATTTCACAATTTAACAGATGGCGCTTTTAAAGAAAACACTGACCTACATTTTACGATTTAACAGATGTCGCTTTTAAAGGAAATACTGACTAACATTTTACGATGTAACTGATGGCGCTTTTAAAAAAAGCACTGACTTATAATTCACAATTTAACAGATGGCGTGTTTAAAGAAAACAGCGACTTAAATTTCATAATTTAACAGAAGGCGTGTTTAAAGAAAACAGCGACTTACATTTCACAATTTAACAGATGGCGATTTTAATGAAACCACTGACTTATATTTTGCGATCTAACAGATGGCGCTTTTAAAGAAAATACTGACTTATATTTTTATAAATAATGTCTCAACTTTAGTCTCGTTTGGATCTCTTAGTTGGATATTTGTTGCAGTACACTTATATGTGCAAAGATTACCCACGAATTATAATTATTGTACTATTTTTTAACTATTCCCTCGTCACACACAAACACTAGAAAAATCATACATTTACATAAGTATGATTAATACTCGAAAAACACATTTGAGAGCAAATATACTGGTAAGCATTAATCATTCCATATTTACATTAATGTCGGTTAATAAAAATTTATCTAAACATTCGATAACCTAGTAAATAATATTGACATATTGTTTGTCTCTTAATCAATGCTTTGTGACTTAGATCAGTGCCCTATCTCAATCCATGAACCAAACAAGATAAAATATTAAGTCTGAATATCCGCAACACAAACCATATTTTTTTAGATTTTTAACCAGTATACAACGATCACAAGTAGACTGAGACATTTTGGTTTTAACGGAATGCTGATTAAATTGTGTAACCGACATTCCAAAATTAGATGATTATAATCAATATGCGATTTCAAAAAAAATTATTACCCAAAATGAAGGTGTGGTATTGTTTATTAAAAACTCAATTAACTGTATAGTCGAGAATCACAGATTGATAAAGCAGATTTTCCAACGATAAAAATTGGCAAGCATAAGCTTAATCAAATGGATCATCACTTATATGCACTTTAAACGATTTATTATCTACTTCCTCTTCTTTTATTAATATCATAATCTGCGATGATGTAAATATAGACATAAGTGATAGTACCGGCGACAGAAATCACTCTTATTATTTCGATCTACTCGCCTTTCGTGGACTTCTTCCAGCACAGAATCTGCCTACTCATGGAACAATATGCCCAGATCACATTATGATCCAATCTAAACTTCCAAAGTCTTAGTTGCTCAGAGAACATTAGCCGATCATTATTCAGAAATTATTTGTTTCAAATACGGTACTTCCTTTGTACATAAACCCTGTGTACTACCCGTATTAATCTAAAATCCCTTTCTGAAATTTGAAATCAATTATTTTTTATATTTTTAGTATTCTGTAACTGAAAATATTAGTTACAATGAACCTTGATTGAGTAAAAAACTTGAAATGGTAGTTTTTTTCACTGATTTTGGACAGTTTTTCCTTGAATAAGGATTTTGGTAAATGGCAGTATAAAATTGGACAACTATATAGCCAAAGTTCTCGACGAATACTACACCCGGGGCAGAATAGAGTTGGGCTTGTCCAACTAGAATAGTGGGAAGATCAAACGAAGTCGTCTGCCTGCTAAGCCAGTCTAGGCCTGGGCCAGTCTGGGCCAAATTAAGCCGGGACCGGGAATGTTAACTGTGAAGATCTCGAGGAAAGATATCTGCGGCAATGGACATGAAGTTTCTGACAACGATGGAGTGGATTCTTCTGATTTCATCTTCTTTCGATTGACATAAAAGACCACTCAAGTCGGGACATCAGTGCCAGAATTACGCTTGAAAGTAAATAATATAAAAAGCCAAACTAACTAAATCATGTATCAGGTTTGTATTATATCGTTGTAAAGGCATACTATGGTTACGCGATCTCAATAACATCGAAAAAACAAGCGGCGAATGCACAACTTCCAATCGTGTTAATTTAAGTTGAGCTAATTTTTTTAAATATGAATATCCAACCGGGCATCAAATTCAGAGCTTGCCAGGCTCTAAGCTAACTTAACACGCACAGGAGTCGTAGCTATTTAATATTGAATTAAATGCAATGCTATTACAAAAAAAAAATTTGGTCATCATAAAAAGCCATCGAAAAAAAGCGATTCTGTTAAATTGCAATTCGCACGAAAGGGGCCCTGCAGACGCGGGAATTGTATACAAATTGGACCTTAGGGATTGCCCTATACAATGAGACTTGATTCCATAATTCTTTTAAAAGAACAGGTAACGCTTTGCCATATAGAATATGTGTACATACATACTACGTTAATACGTATGCATATGATATTAAAATCCGCATTTAACAAAGAGTATGCATATTACAGTATGTATGTTATGAATTTTTAATAAACTAGCTTCCACCAGCGTCGATGTAGGACGAATTCTTCATTTTATATTACGGATTATGGTCTCAATCAGGATTCCTATAGTTATCTCGTTCTTGTTTTTAATTCCGATCCTATTGTTGATGCCAATTAGTCTCATTATTATAGTCTAAGATCCGGCATTAGAAAAATGTACCCTCATCTGTTATTTAAATTAAATAATGCTTTACAGGCAGAAAATAATAATATAAACTTATGATAACAATGTCTGCCACCATAGCACTGCTGCTATCTATTCAAAAGACGCGGGGTCTTTTGAATTGTAGGTTCCCTTCAACTCAAAGAACTTAAGCGGACAAAAGGCCAAATGAAAGAGCTCGTTATAGTAAGTTATCTTAGACTAAAACAAACCGTGTACCTCAATTAGAACCGGCGATATGAAGAAAAAAACCGTGAGAAGAATGAAAGTTGGGTGATGCTTGCTTAATGACAAATTTGTACATCAGTACCTTTATTAATAAAAAAAAATAATTAAATCGGTTGGATAGAATACCCGGACGGACTCGTAGTACATTTTATATTTAAAAAAAATATAATAATATAATTATAAAAATATTATAAAAATAAACCAATATATATATATATATATATATATATATGCATACGTATATGTCATTTTGTTCAGTTGTTATTATGTAGGTAGTAAGATATGGCTGTAGAAATTTTGGGACTTCTGATCAAAATATTCCGGCAAGTAGTTTTGACAGTTCTGTTTTGTTGTTAACCTAACACTACTTAAAGAATTCTGAAAAGATCGAAACAAGTGAAAATCTGAGGGTTAGGGCTATATGGTGGATGCATTAATACTTTCCAACTAAACACTTTTAATATTTGTTGACTGGTTAAAAAACATGTGTAGTCTGGAGATATCATGGTGAAAAACAACACCCTTTTTGTTGATTAATTTCGTCTGTTTTTTTCTACTTCTTCTTTGAGTCTCGTCAACTGTTGGCAATAAAGATCCGAATTGATAATTTGCTCGGCGGTAAAAGCTCGTAATGAATAATGCTCTTCCAATCCCATCATACACAAAGCATCAACTTATTGTTTTCTCACGTTCTTGTTGTAGGTAATCCATTTTTCATCAGCCGTGATCAATCTTTAAAAAAACGGTTCGGTTTCATTACGTTTCAATAGACAATCGCAAATGAATACAAGACTCATTAGATTTATTTCAGTGAGCTAGCGTGGGACCCTAGTATCGAGCTTTTTTAAATCCAGCTTTTTTCAAAACTGTTTTGTCGTCAATTTTCAACTCTTCAACTACATCGTAAGAACTAATATGCTAATCTTGCTGTACTTTATCCAAAATAGCATCGACTTCATTCGTACCAGGTCGACCAAAGCGAGGTTCATTTTAGACATTAAAATTACCGGACTGAAAACGCTGGAACTAGTTTTGTGCTTCTTTTACTGCCAAAACTATACATTAGGCTTATAAAGGTGTCAAATTTTTTTTGCGCCTTGTGTCGCATTTTGTCCTTTTTTATAATAAAACTTCAAAATGTATCGAATTTCTACGTTAGATACACTCTTTTTAGAGGACAGAAAACGAATAGAAAAATGGCTGGACTCTTATCTTTTCAATAAAAATGCGACTCTTTTGAGAAGCACTGGATAAATAGAGTCCAGAGTCGAAAGCTGGATAATAACACGGCTCACCTCATTCCGCCTTACACGTATAAACAGAGACCCCGACCCGTTTTAGAGGATTTACGCTTTCATAATTCTGTCGAGTGAGCTTTTCCCTTATCGAATATTTGAAGCGGCCTCTTCGCCATGAAACAACTTCCAGTGTAACATCCCGCCGCTGCTCGGATGAGACAAGACGGTCTTGTGAGAATTCTAAAAATACTCCTCGCCATTTCGTGTAATATTATAGGGGGAAAAAAAGCTCAACGTTATGTTTTCATGATCCACACGACACGAGCGTAAATCCGACCCTTAGCTTGGGGTTCCGTCAGCTTAGATGTGTTTTTTGTATAATTATTTGCTTATTGTTCATTAGCGACGTCCCAAAAGTAATGTATCGATATGTTTATATAAAAAATGAATATCAATAATGCATTTTTAAGTAAATACAACGAGAAGATTGTGTAATTGGAATTAAATTTGTTACATTGACACTTTAAATCCAATTTTCTCAAAACATTAGCTCAACAATTTTTGACCGCCTTACCAGATCCCATTGCTACTCTTTTGGCCGACCCAATCCACTCGTATGTAGAAGCAATCAAAGTATTTAGTTGGTTAGTAAGTTTTTTATATTTTTATTTAGACATCATAACATTTCCATACCTCGAGTATGGCGTATATTAATTTGGTTTACTAATTTACGAAGTCAATATTTGAAAATAAATATTGGGTAAGTTGAAACGCATAATGACAAGTGCCGACATTTTAAGATATGATTAAACATTTACTTCACGACCTTTGCCTAAAAAGGTTAACCAGATGTTACCTTATGCCTTATTGTGTTAGTCTGTACACAGTTTACAATAATTATAAGCGGCTGAAATATTTCTGTTTTGGTCTGTTGATTACAAAACGAGATATTTAGTAAAAAATATCGGTTTCAGTTTCTGGTCACAATTCACAATATTCCTATTGATAGAGTGGAAGTATTGCTTATCAGGAATGTCGCTCGAGTTCACTGGCTGATAAGTTTCATTATTGATAATGAGGTCCTTTTTTGCTTTTTCGGCTGCACCTTTTAACATGCAAGACGAAGGTATGAATAACAAAAATGAAATGTGTCAAAGGTAAAAAAGAGAAAGGTGTTATTTTGTTAAAAGGCACGAAAAAGGAAAAAATTAGCGAAACAGTTTATAAGACCCATTAAATTGTGTAAATTCCAAACCCACAAAAACGATGAATACGGTTGATCTGTCTAGAAGATTGTCAAAAAGGATAGAACTGTCGTCAGTAAAAGTATGATAAATAGACACGTACTAACCAGCATGTTCATGTTGTTATGTGATGTAAAAGCTATAGTCGTGAGACTTATTTACAATAGAATTTTTTATTTTGTAGTCTCTGGGTTCACTCTATTACGGTCAGGGTAACTAGTTGATAACAACCATTTATATTTTGGACTAATATTATAATTTAAAGTTATATGCTACACGACGGAAAGCATAAATCAAATTCTTCGCCCGAGTGATTTGCTCCCGGCGAGAATGAAAAGCGGGATCTCATACCGTTCTTCGCTTCAAACATGATTTCGTATAGACCAGAATAGAGTAAAATTTTACCACTCGAATCCCACTGGGGGATTTGCACTGCGCGGTTCAGTAAGCACGAATATAATGCGAGTACGTGTTTTTTTATATCGATGCTTTCGCGAAAGGCGATTTGATCTTGCAAGTTCTGTTTCTATTAAAAATTCTGATTGAAAAATTGCTATTATTATGTGGAGGTATCAGCAAAAATTTGTCAAAATGTCTTTGTGTGGGGTGTGTAGATCACTATAAATCCTCATCTACAATCCTATGACTTCTGATTGAATGACAAGCCTCCCTCGCTGATCTTGTGCGGATTGGAGGCTACTTAAGAAAACCGTGGACGATGCGGCGACAACGCCCTGCAGGTCTAGCCCAGTAAGTAGCTTTCTATTGTTCTAAACGCTCATAGAATAAAAAGCTAAAATACGGAATCGACATTAGCTAGCGCAATGTCACACGTCAGTCCCGTAATTTAACATTTTATTGGACGAGCGTTTACGACATTAGACTGCGACTTATCTAGGCCTGCAGCAGAACGCCTTGATGTACCCTCTGAAGCATGTGTCGTTTAATTTGATTCGAGTAAAAGAGCCATCGGTCAGTTCGTTCTTCGTAGTCTGGATTCGAATAAGATATCAACTGATTCGAAAGCAATGCTCTGACCTATCGGCCTCTACTACTTTTGCTTGCACTGGAGTCATGGAGTAGGCAAGAATAATTCGCTTAGTTTAACTCGTAATGAAACTGTTCGTAGCTGTCCAAAGTCCGCGTGCAAGGAGCGTGTTAATGCAGGTATTTGTATATACGGCGATGAAATTTAAGGCGTGTGCGCGAATATTGTCTTAATTTGGTTATTGAAATATAACGACTTTAACCAGGCAAAATAAATGGATTTAATAGGCCCACAGGGAAATACCATTTGTCTAGTCCTTGTTGTTTAATTACTGTAATGAATAAAAAAAACAGTGAAGTTTGAGATGAACCTGTGTTATTAGTGTTCCGTACTATTTTGTAAAAACAATATACCACTAATCGCTCAGTCTGTACCCTGTCTAACGACTTTGAACCATAACATGACCTTATACAGATGGGGTTGTGATGGGGGAACAACATGGGCCATTCCTAAATCATATTGTAATTTGGAAATGTCACACGTTGCAGCAGATGCTGGTCACCTTTTTCTGTATGCAGGCTTCATTTCGTTGAAAAAAAACAACGAACATCTAGATGTTTGCTGTTGTTTGTTGCTGATAGTGAAAAATTTCAATTTGGATATATACAATTAGTATGCAAGCTGGTGAAGGTCTAACTAGACTTTTGCTTTACACATTGATTATTTATTATTGATTCAACTGTTGGTAGGTTATGTTTGTATAATGTTTTAAGTGTTAACAACGCCATTCTGTAACAAAATCCAGCCGTACGTGAATATTTGCATGCTGTGCATTTTTTAAAATCTATACATGTATAATGAAACTGGTTTTTTTTTGTCGGCACATCACGTAAAAACTACTCAACATATCAGTATGGACTGAGACCATTCGACGCAGAATCGCTTGTAGATGGTTATAAGCCATTTATAATATATTAGCTCATCATTCTTTCTTAAATGTGCTATGTTTTTTAACAATTCCTGTTCAAAGGCATTAGATGCAAGGGAGAATTCCTTCACTCTAATAACAAAACAATGTAGTGAATTCCTACCATCATTCGCGACGATTTTATTTTGTTTAAGCCCTTTTATTCTCGGATTAGGGATGATGTACATGTTTGTGTCATTCGTATCTTATAAAATATCTCTAATCTCAGTGTGCCTCTTGACACTAGGCATAGGCCTCCTCAACAATTTCCATTGTGGTCTGTCCTGAGTTACCGGTCTCCACCTTGGGCCAGCAGTCATCTTGATGTGTCCTCCCATCTTATACACTGTCTTCCACCGCTTCTCTTCCCATCTCTTGGGTACCATTCTGAAACTGCCTTACACCATTTTCGTTGTTTGTCACGCATCATATGTCTGGTCCATCTCAACTTTTGCTGGTCGATGCGTAGTAGGATATCAATTGGTTTGGTTTTCATCTTGATGTCAGTATTTCTAGCTCTGTCTTGACGTTTTGTCCCTACTATGCTGCGCTCCATTGCTCTTTGGCATTTGGCAAGTTTGTCTCTTAGGGATTTGGTGAGTGCCCATGTTTCACACCCGTAAAAGCATGGAAGGATGAACGTGTTGAAAGTTTTTCTTTTCAGTGCCATGCTCAGGTCCTGTAACTTCATGATTTCCTTGAGTGAACAGTATTTCTTCCAACAATTAGAAATCCTTGTATTTACTTCTTTAATTGTTAGGTCTTTTGGAGAAATGAGCTGGCCTAGGTATGTATTTTCATTGACAAACTCTAAGGTCTCTCCGTTCACTGTAATGTCTACCTTAATTGAATTGGTCATTGTTTTGGTCTTAGTAAGGTTCATTTCAGTCTAGCTGTCTCACTTTCCTTGCTAAGGCTTTGTATCATTTGTTTCAAAATTTCTGGCTTTTCTTCAAAAAGTACTAGGCCGTCCGTGAATCTGAGATGGTTCAACCTGAATCTGTTTATGTTCAAACCAAAGTCCTCCCAGTTCAGTTTGAGGAAGATGTTTTCAAGAACTGGTGAGAACAGTTTTGGTGATAAGGGGTCTCCTTGACGGACTCCTCTTTTTATTGGGAAACTAGCTTTTGCCCGTGGCTCCGCCCGCGTAGGCATAAAATGTATTCTTTCATCTTGTTCATATGGAAATTTTTTTATAGGGCCAATTTATACATATTGTGATATAACCACAGCCCCTATATATTCGTAGCTATTTCGTTTACATGGCTGATGTTTTTTAAAGCAATATAAAGCGACAACTTAAAATTGTTGGAAGTTAAACATAATTCATACCTACTGATTTTTGTACATTTCATCACTATTAATTAAAATGAAAATCGGTCCAGCTATTCTCCAGTTATAAGTGTTCGAACAGTTATATTGTGTAATGTATTTAAATTGGAACTAAGTATTTTATAAGATGAACTCGCTAATATGTATTATAGGTATTATAAATGCTATAGTTTGTAAGGATGGATAGGTACGGAAGTATATAATGATTGATGGTAGTGCAAAAGTTATAGGTGGCTACTGCAATATACTCCTATAAACTATGTTAAACGATTTATTTTGGTCTGTATAAACATGCAGATTTTGCGATTAAGAAACGCGTGAGCAAGTCACATAGAGCTGGCCGTGGGAAAACATTGCGTGCTCAAATGTATGCCTGCTACCTTTATGGTCTGACCCTGCCGCCGGACCGCACCGTAATATCGCGCACTCGCTTGTCATTCGTCATAACTATTCAAATATTTGTCCAAATGATGGAGTGTAAAAGACAAAGTTTATCTACTTTAAACACCAGATGCGATAAAATTATATATTTTGATATAAGGATCAATTTGTTACTAAAAATGTGCATTAGAAATAAATTATCTATTATTATTGCATTTATGGTTCACTATTTTGGCGATAATGGCTTACATAAAAGATAGTTATATGCTGTCGTGAGCTTTTTGTAGGACTATTTAAGATAAACATTTCCATTGTACATTATATACGTGTAATTCCAACGGTTTTGCGGCGCGCGCCAGAATACCTCGCAGATGGCAGATTTTCTCCTGCTTACTTGACACTTCTCGTTATATTTTGGTTAATTCCCACTATATCTTTATAAATTATAGCCTATGTGTTATTCTGATGTGTAAGCTATATATTATTGTACCGCGTCATCGAAATCCATTCAGTAGTTTTTTGCGTGAAAGAGGAACAAACATCCATCCATACATCCATCCAAACAAACTTTCGCCTTTATAATATTAGTAAGGATCTTTTACAACTCGAAACACGGGGTTTCGAGTTGTATGCTTGCCTGACTGTGCACATAGATTTTTTTGATAACGTTATTGTAACTAGCGGGTATCCCTTGGTGTTCTAGAGTGTTCCATATGTAGCTATGGTATTCGCGACGATACGAAACGATAAAAACAAAAATTTCAAGATGACTGGCACTTTTCCAAAATTTTGGAAGTTATCATTACTCAAGTGTCCAATTTGTTATATTGCGCCAATTGTCGTCCGGTAGAAAAAATGTGTATGTTATTGCTATTGCGCGAATTATTTTGTATAAAATCTAGTTGGTTTATATGACCTTATTCAACTTGAAGACTAGAAGACTAAGGATCGTATTAATAAACGTCACTCAAATGATGCGCCATCTCAAGTTACGTGGGAGCGAGACATATATTATTCTCTATAGCGAAGCACTATAACTGTCTTGCACTTTCCATTCTCAAGATGGAACGCCGCACTTAAGCGTGGTTTATTAATATCAACCCATAGATTCGAAATAACAACTGTCGCACAATTGTTACGTCTTCAAGTTCCGTTGCCGATTAGCAACCATTTGTGAGTGAGAAATCATACATAATTATAAGAAACAAGATCGGTTTCAGTCCAGTACAAGGTTCGAATACGACCTCTACCCGCGGAACCCTCCGGCCTTCCACGTGTGTTATTTTTCAGGGTTGTTTTTTTGCCCGTCCGAGTCATGCGAGGAGAGGGCTCGGCCGGTACATTGAAACTGAATCATTGATAACCCAGTATCGCGACCTGCACGAATTTACGGATTTAGCTTACTTTGTTTATTGCGGTTGGAAAAAAAAGGGTATATACGTGTGAGCACATCTCGCGGATGGGCATTTTTGAATTATAAATTTGTTATTTTCGGTTAAAATGGTATTTTTTTCGCACTTCGAATCAAACGTTGTGTTTTAATATATGTATAATATATTATCCTACTAAAAACATTTTTACGTAAAATTTTGCCAAGACGAAATCATGTGACTCGTACTGTCAAAAAGTTATCAGATCTTGTGTAGAGCTAAGGCTACTAATACTACACGCCCTAACTCTACAAGGCCTAACTTCACAAACTCTACACTTTAGTCAAAATATGTGGTTTGACCATTTCGCTACATTCACATAGGCGTAAGGTGACAAATTTATTTACTGTTCATTACTTTTCTTTTATACAATAGTTCTTGTATTGTAACGAAACGAACAAGTGCGAATAGGACTCGTAACCCGATGGTTCCGTACGTAATTATGTACAAACATGTTAATTATTATGTATGTAGATATTTCGTACATCAAGAGCCTCTATAAATTTTGTATGTTTTTGATACTGATGTATAGATACTGGAGAAATATTGGTTTCAAGAATTTCAAAATTTTTGCATTTTTAAATAAACTAATTTTTAAAATCTTAAGTCATAGAGGAAGTTAAAAATGTTCTCCCACATATTGGATATGGCCCATATTCCAATTGCAAGTGTAGGTTTGAAGTCTATAAAAAAATTGAAAAGTTGTAACTATAAATTAACGATTTTCAAATTTTCCCCTTTACTTGTGTTATGATATTTCGTTCTTGCCGAACTTGATTTTTGGTCATTGCGTGGTATCTTTTTGGCTTCGATTTAGTTGCGAGTATAAAATGCAAGGCATAAATTGCCGAATTCCGGCCGTATTTTTTGAATACGTTGGCTGGAACCTTGGTTTTTCAACAGCTAGAACCTTGATTTTACTACAGCTACAAGGGACTGGGATACCTAGGTATTTGATATTAATTTTAATGTGATACCTCTGCGTGTGAGCAAAAGGATCTCAGTAGACACACAGTCAACGAAGTGATCTTATAAGGGTTCTTTTTTCCTTTTGAGGATATTTACGCTATAAATGTACAAAAAAAAAATGCACGAAATAACCATAACTTGAGTTATCAATAAAAGACATCATTAGCTGATAAGCTTTTAATTTCTCAAAAAGGGATATTTCATAACTTAATTAGGATTAACAAATTTTTATAAACAAGTGTTATATACTTTCATTAATGATTCAAAAACAGAAATTTCCAAGTCTTAGTTTCGTACAAAACGTTTTCCATTAATTTCGCTTTTCAATTAGCGGCTAATAAAATATTAATCATAAAATTAAAAGTTACCATTACCGCCATAAACCCAGTTCAAACATACTTGGGTTCCGTAGAATGGCCTCTTTATTAACTCTGTAAACGAAAACATGGGGATGGAAATTACAAGAACATTTAATTAGGTAAACGTTATGATATAACGAGATGCGAAGATTAGCTGTTATTGTTTGTGAAATGTTATTAAATTTTGTTTCACAAGAAAAATAACCTAATACTGTATCGAGGGTATTTTTTTATTATTTCCAATATCAATGAGCATTTTTGTGCGAAAACATAGGTGATATTTGTCGTTGAATTGATCACATAAATAAGTCATATGCTGTTATACTCAAATAATAATAGTATGAACTCGGGCCTATTTCCCAGAAGGGTAGACACTGTAGGTACTGAAGGGTAGGGTACTGTAGATTTCCATATGGTGTGGTCTCTATACTGAAAGGGTTTTAATATAATAATTATACAATTGAAAGTAATGTAGAGGTTATGTTTAAAAGCTATTAAAGTCAAAAAAGGCTATAGACTTTGGGCGACCAATGACTAAGTGAAAAACAGGAAAAATATCCATTTAATATACGATAAGTGCAATATTCTATCAGCTGTTAAACTTTTTAAGGTTTTGTCTTCTCACGCAGCCACGTTTTGTCGTATACTGTCAGCAATCTTTTACTTATTTTTATTTTATATAATGGAGTCAAGTCTGTCTTATGTTATGTGGGCGTTAGAATGTATCTGTTGCTGTCGTTTTTGGTGACCAAAACAGAGATGATAAAGAATAGGATAAAAATTTTAGTGGTAGAAAAATTGCCTGAGGTACGTAGGGTTGAGTGAACGGAAACCCAAGCAAACCCAAGGCAAATGAGTATGCGGCCCACCGGAAAGTAGACGGTCGCCATCGCCCATGGACACCCGAAACCTCAGAGGAGTCACTTGTGTGTTGTGCACATTTTATAAATAATATGTTTTAAGTATATTGTATAAGCTTTATTAGCATGTATGCTTATATATTAAATATAAGCATACATGCTAGTAAAGCTTAATCAGTATATAAATAATAAGTATAATAATATACTTATATACTAATTAAATCTTTTTACCATAGACTTCCGTTCAGTCAAACTAACGTACCTACCTTTGGCAGCTTTTCTACCACTAAATTTCCGTCACATTTTAATCAGTATCTACATTTGCCTATCCGTCTGTCGACAGGAGAAGGTCTCGTGAAATGTACCATACATTGAGAACACTCGAGAAGAAAGTAAAATAGCGCTTTCGTTTGTGTATTGATACAAATTTGACAAAATCAGGCGCACTATGGCTATGTGTTGAGTTATTAATTCATTTTAAATCTCTACTAATGGATATCGGTGAAGTATCTGACAGCTCCCGTTGTAATGTGGAATTAAAATAATAAACTTATCGCAAGTGGTCTTTGATGATCAATTCTAGAGGCCCACTCTTGTCTAGAAACAAATTTCATATTCCTCTAAATTTTTTGAGGTTTACATGTACTTAAATAATATACTCTTTAATGTAAGGGAAAAAGGTAAAGAAGAAAAGGTACTGTTTCTGTGAATTTTTAAAAACATTCGGATAGGGCGAACAATGAGGTTACCATTTTATTGTAACTTCTCTATATTAATGATCAGTGTCCATCTCCACAAACTATTGACGTTCGATGCTGTGTGCGTGATGGTTCACATCATATTTTTCAATCGCTTATGAATTTTACAAACTCATATAACAATTTTCGACAATCTCATACACAAATTCATAATGAAATTTATGTATGAGATTGTCGAAAACATTTGATCGTAGTATTATGAGTGTAGGGGATAAAGCAACTTTGGAAATGTATTTCTTTGGATGATGAGACGATATTTAAATTCAAACACCATTTTAATTTTTCAAATTGAAATAAGAGGTAAATCAATGACAGGCAGAAAAATCATTATTAAATTACTTCTATTAGTAAAGAGAAGAATTATTAACTGCCTGGAGAAGTTACTGGAGCTTAAAAGAACTTATGAAAGACAAAAAAATTCATAAAAACAACAAAAGAAAACTGTTTAACACAAGCATCTTACCCGTCTTTACGTATGGCTGCCAATCATGGACTTAGTGTCCAAGGAAATAACAAACAAACTTGAAACTTATCAGTATGCTGTGGAAAGGAGTATGTTGAGTGTGGAGAGATGAGACAAGTTGAGAAACTGTGTCATCTATATATATAAAAAAGGATGTGTATATTATGAAATCGATAGACTCAGAAACTATTTGACCAATCATTATGAAAATTGGTATGTACATTTTCACGGAGAAGGTTTTAATGCTATCCCCATTGACGTAGCTCGCCACCAGGCGGAGCTCCGCTGTATCGACTTTTCCTTCCTTCAATTGATTATCATGAAAATCATTATGTATATATATATATATATATATATATATTTTTACGGAGAAAATGATTATGCTATCCCCATTGACGTAACTCACCACCAGGTGGCGCTACAATGTACCGACTTCCGTATAGTTTAACTGATTGTTATGAAATTGTTGGTTGTGTAGTACCAGATATACAGTTTAATCTCTAAATAATAGAGAGGTCATTTAAAATGATCGTGTTGAAAAAATATGAATAAACGCCACGAACGCTTCTAAAACGGTCTAAATATCGTAGTCCACGCGGGTGGAGCTGCGGGCAAAAGCTAGTAAGATATAAAACAAGAACTACACACATAACACTGAAAATCAGAAAACTTAAATAGAGATGGGCGGGACACCTGATAAGGGATTATGACAAATGGAATAAGAAAGTGACAAGATGGTACCCAAGGGAAGGAAAAAGGAAAAAAAGGCAGACCGTAGAAAAGATGGGCTGATGACATTAGAGAAGTGGCAGGTGCGATGTGGAGCAGAGTGGCTCAAGATAGATCAGAGTGGAAAAGGTTGGGAGGAGGCCTTTGCCGATTGGCAAACAGATCTTCAGAAAATCACCACAGAACAATTTTTTTGTAAAACATAAGAAAATTTTCATATTTAGTTTTCTCATTTACTTTGTATACTTATACTTTCCATACTTTGTTATTAGATTAAGGTGACCTGATTAAAAGCTATTATTATTATTATTAAATTACTTCTATTTAACCGGCCAAGGTCGGTACAGAGATATTTTAAAGGATAAATTGCTATAAAATGCAGTTGAATATTTCATAACTCTTTCATAATTTCTTTGTTTTATATTTTCAGGCTGATTTACATTTTAACTATCAGTGCATACGCGTCAAACGCCAAGCCTGAAATTTAAATCTAGACGAGATATTATACATATATATTTATATAACAGGGGTTGATTACATTTCATTTATATATATATATATATATATATATATATATATAAAGAACAAACTATCTGATATATCAACGTACAGCCCAAAGTAACGGGTCTGGAGATTTGAAGTTTTGTTCAGAGAGCCCTTTTAATAAGTAGGCGAGCACTAACAAAGGATTTTTACAAATTCAACCCCTAAGGGGGCGAAGATGGTGAAATACCGTTATACGGAAAATCGAAATCGTTAAAGCTACAGACGTGAAACTTAACATTTTAGTTACTTATAGAAATAAATAAAAAGTTAAAAATATTTTTCTTAAATTAACCCTGAAAGGGGTAAAATGAAAGATGGAGTTTTGTACGGAAAATTGAAACTGCTGAGGAGATTCATGTTAAAATTTATGTTGCAGCTAATCATTATTAATAAAAAGTAATGATCGTTTTGTAAAAGTAATGCTACAGGAGGTGCAATAAAAGTTAAAATTTTTACACAAGAAAACGAAACAGTTGAAGTTATTGACAATAAAAGTATATTTTAATTGCTAATTAAAAATGAAAAATCGCGACATGATTATTTTTGGAAAAACAGCTCTAAGAGAGTGAAATGAGGGATAGAATATTTTATAGAAAATCGAAACCCCTACGTGTATTTTGTCCTTTTTTTTTTTGCGTTCTTAAATCATTTATTCTGTTACTTTGAAAATAGTTATACACATACGCGCAAACGTTAAGCTTTCGACAAAAAAAATATTGGCTTCATTTTCACAATTCAGTCATGAAATATTCTACAAATTCTTTCACTCATAGAAAACTACACTATCCTCGAGGAATATATTCCACATTGTATTTGGATACTATTAGTATTTCCTAGGTTTTCGTTTAAATCAATACCATCACCGGTAGCAGAAGCGAAATTGCATACTGGACGAGAAATAGAGTTGAAAGCGAACATCGGGATGGAAATCGAGAATGAGAACAAGGTCAAAATCGAGTGTGGAATCAAAATTAAAATCAAGAGCGGGGCCAGGATCAAAAATAGAACTTGAATCTCCTTATATGATACCGATGAGATGAATAGCAATGTGCATTTTGATATCGTGATGATTACAAGATGAAGGAATGTATTATGGATATTAATATATAATATATCCTGTCTACGCGGGTGCAGCCGCGGGCAAAAGCTATTACATTATTATTTATATTAATATATTACAATTATTTGTTGTTATAGCGGAAATGCTCACAAATAATGGATAATAAACAAAAATTAAAAAAAATTAAGATATTATTCTCGCTTTTATAACTTTACGTGTTTTATGCTTTTGTAAAAACGGCAATACAAACAACGTAAAATTTGGTGTGATTGTAATGTGAACTCTAAAATAAAATAATAAAAACAGTCCAAACGTGAAAAAAAAAACATACAACTTTTTTATAAATATTCAACATAAATGTACTGATGACGATATCGATCCCGGCATATATGACACATCGGAACCGAAACGGAATTGAATGGTCCGAGACTCCGACCAGAACTCGTTCTTGTTCAACTCTGCGACAGATCTTAAGTCTGTCAACGACAATAACAATAATTAATTAGCTTAAAAGCAACAACGAGAGCTCGGAACGATAGCTGAAATAATGGAACAGCCGTATGTGGGTCAGACGGCTTGACCCGAGCGGCGGCTCATTCAAAATTCAGTTCTTTTAAAGGCTGGCTGGCGGCTTCTAATGTGACGCGTAAACAGCGCTATCCCCGTGGAAAAATTATTTTAGACGCTGAAAGCCCGTAGGGAACTTTCGAAGCTCTTCCTTAAAAATAAGCTAAGCTCGGTGCTCTTGTTCCCGAACGTAGCTCCCGAACGTCGGTAGAATCTTGTGTGGGTCGTAGTATATCATATAGTCACATAAAGAAAAAGCTTTAAATTTGAATAAATTTCTTTAGTATGAGATGTCATTACACGGAAAAGGAGGGACCGGTTATTAGCATATGCGATATATTATTGTAAAGGAGGTCCTTTTAATATAGATATATTGGATGTATCAGTTCAGCTCATGCTGTGTTTCTACATATTTAGTTATTCTTATTTTTTTTTAAATATTAATCGACAATTTAAACGTAAAAAATAACCTTTTTGTATTTCTTATAAAAAACTGTGGACGATAAATGTATTGTAAAAATTCCAATAGCTGCATAACTCAAAACAACACAATCTTTTCCACTGTTTTTGCAAATATATTGTACCTGCTCAACTTCATTGATATTTGGGATCGATATTGTATTGTTTAAATCGAATACCTATATTAATTAAATTACATTATAATGTAACAGAACTGTGAAGTTTATAGGGGTATGTGAAATAATATATTAAATGACTATTGTATTTTCTTGTTTGGAATCTCTCATTAACAAATGCTTATACGATTCTGAAAATTAGATTCTACGAAAATACAATCGGGAACAATCGCGTTGTAAGTGAAGAAGGTACTCGCATATTTATGAAAAAAATATTTAATATTTTTTTTATTTGCCCTGAAAATTAGAACTAATTAACATATTGCACTATGTATGAATTAAAATTTTTTAAACAGGTATGTATCTACAATTGAAGATTTTTTATCAAAATGTTTATTTTTTTATTTAAAAATAATAAATTTTTCGTTTCACTTTATCAAAAAGAAAAGTTGCTTAAAATATGTCTCTTATATAAAAAAGGCTTAAATAACCACATATGACATTTCGTTTTAGTATACTCATAACTATATATCTTTGTCAAAAATGTCTGAACAAATTAATAAAATAAAAAGATAGAATTATATAGTCGAACCTTTTCAAATTAAAATTAATAAGTAGTTTTGATTGCTTTTACAAAATTATTTAATATCAAAAGTACAAAATAGCACGTTATAAGACATTTTGCTGCGTATATGACCGTAAAGTAGGCTTTGAATTCATAAAAAATCTTCCAAAGATTCGGCCGTTACCTTCGACTAGTGTCACGATTTTGAAAAAAAATTCAAACTCGTACACTTTTTTTAACTTTTAGGAAACTGTTTTATCTATAGTGGAATTCATCTAAAGGTTTCCAGGTTTGACAGAATATTTTAGCTACTCTTCTTAAGCAATTTGTGTTTTTTTAACTGTTTTCATATTTTCGTCACTATTTAAATGTTACGTTTGTAGTCAAAAATTATAAGTGTATGTCATATATGTAAACTAGGTCCGCATTATTGTCGGTAAACAATTGTAACCATTCTGATGGAGGAGGACGGCCATTGGGATTCTCACTCTCTCGACGAAACACAACAGCGGAAGCAGATTCTTCACCTCTGTATTCTGTGAGAGTGTGGTATCTCGACAGTCAAGCCGACCCATTTTCGGGCTACAGTCAAGTTGACCACAGCGCGGGTCTGCCGCTCTATAGATTGTAATTAAAACAAAAACAATAAAACATCATATGTAATTTAAAATATAAAACCTAAAGTAGAATTATGTTTATTTACAACACAGAAGTAAAGTATATTTATTTACAACAGAATGTAATACTTTTCTTTGTATATATGTATAATAAGTAAAAAAAAAAATACATTTTGTTGTGATGAGACGTATGTACGAGGTTAACTTATCGTTTTAGTAAAATAACTTTAGTGCCTTAATAAGTGGTAGATATTTGCGAAATAATTTTGTATTAAAATTTATATTGAGGATATTATCATGACATATGGCTTCAGAATTGAAACAAATTACGAATTTTACGTTTATAAATTTTACTAATCTAATCAATAATATTATGTTTACATGAGATACCAAGAAAATGTCCGCAGTCTCGGCCAAGCGGACTTCAACTCACACGACTGTATTTCTTTTTCGACATTGCAGGCGTACCTAACTATGATCTTCCTACACGTCACCTCTTTGTACTGAAAGAGGTGATGTGTAGGAACTCCTCTTAAAAACTGAACTAAAGCGCAGAGACGAATTAGTTCATTGTTTTGAGAAAGGCTTATATGATTCTATCACGACTTTTTAAGCGTATAACAACAATGTGTCTTTTCTTCTCCTATTAAAGTATTACTTTCAACTATGCAAAATCTATGGTATTTCAACTTAGCCACAACGAAATATGCTTTTTTGTTTTCGATCGAGTGCAGAGATCTGTTATTTATGCCCTTTATGCTTCAAATTCAAATTCAAAATAGCTTTATTTCATATGTTATAATGTAAAACTTGAAATACATTATAACATTTAAGGAATTTTCAGCTTTTTCATTATTCTTAAATTATTTACACTTTTTTTAATTACCAGTCGTTTAGGAGGTAGTTATCTCTCAAGAAGAACAAGCAATGAACTTGATGATAGCTCTTTTCAAGCCAATTATATAGAAATACTATTAGATATATAAAACTATTACAGGAAAAAAAACCTGTAGATAGTCGAGCTCATTATGTCCATTTATCCTCTAAATATTCAGAGATTGTATAATACCCTTTTGTACAAAGTGTTTGCTTAAAAAATACTTTAAATTTGTATAAGGGTAAATTTTGTATATGCACAGGAATCTTATTGAACATGCGCACACATAGCCCCTTAAATGAATTCGTGACCCTGTGCAGTCGACTAACACGTAAACGCAGTTCATTTTCATTTCAAGTATTGAAATTATGTCTATCACTAATTTTGTTAAACATTCTAAATATTTATTAACATATTTTAAATTTTGATAAATAAACTGTGATGCCACAGTTAAATTCCAATTTCTTTAAGCTTACTTTAAAAAAAAAACGAGGATCCAGCTCTTAAATTGCATGAATGGTCCACTTTTGAAAAACGAAAATTCTGTGAACATCAGCAACTTATCCCCAAAGCAGGATGCCATATGACTTCAAGCTATGGAAACAGCCAAAATAAACCAATATGGCGGTTTTGATATAGAACAAATTACTTATTTTTTTAATTGCAAATGGAGTGGAGCTAAGATTTTTCGCCAACTCACCGATATGAGGACCCCGCTGAGTATATCTTTTGAACCATTCAAGGGAAATATATTTTAAAAATAGAGGCTGATGCGCCTTTTTCCCTTCATTCTGAATATTATGTTACATATAACAAAATTTTGGATAAAACTTCATCTGTGCCCTATTTTCTGATGGCGGCAGAACAGCAGTCTAACGTTTAACTATATTTTATTTTCTAAATTTTTAGTCTCAAAACGATATCAATAGTATTTATAACCAAGAGTCATGATTTTAGAACATCTTACGTGTGGCAATGAATTTAAGTTTATATTATTCATGTCTAAGTAACTGTGTACAGTACAACGCACGAAACTCTGCCGCTGTGATGTTCGTCACGAAAGCGTCGCAATGGCGTAAAATAGGAATGCGGCGGAGAAGAAGATGGGTCGGGGAATGCAATACCAGCGCGTTATATCATTCGTATATTTTATGTATTTAAAAATTTCTATTATTTTTTCAAAAATATTATTATAATTTTTTAATTTTTTCAACATTGTTAAATTTTATAACGTTTCAAATAACATTTTTTTTTCATATTTCAATTTTAAATTTTACAAAATTTCCGAAACTAATAATTTTTCAAAATATGAAATTATTGTATAGCCATCGGTCCTTGATAAATCTACAAAGTTCAAATTAAACCTGACCGTTCAAAGTTGATCAAGATGGTACGTATGTTTGTTACCTACTCGGGCTACAAACATGCATACAGGTGAAGCCAATAAAAGCGTGTTAAAATTAAAAACATTTTTTCCTTTCCACAGACACCAAAATTTCCGCAGATACCAAAACGAAATATTATTCGCAAAGAAAAGTGGATGTTAAACAGGGCGGTCACGCCTCCAGGGGCGGAGCGGAGGTGACTACACGGAGCTGGCGAGCACTCGTCACTTAGTAAATTCTAATGACGACGCATTATTCTCTAGCGGTCGCCGCGCCTTAACTAGGCCAGTGTCCCTGTCTCAGAGCTGGCCTCGTATTTTCTTATTTTAATAACAAGCGTAACATTTATTGCATTTCAGCGAACAGCGTTCGGTGAAGCTGTGATGGATTAAAATTATATTTATAAAATTACTTTTTATTTTAAGGTTCCGTATGCCAGATGAAAAATGGAACCCTTATTAGATCATGCTTTTGTCTGTCCGTCTAGCAATAAACTATTTTGTCTGAATTTATAGGACGATTGTGCGATTTAGTAGATGTATAGAGTTATATCAGCACATCACGACCATTTAGCTGAAATAACCGAGTACTGATTTAACTAATTTTGGGGGGAAATTAGAAAAAAAAAGCTTTCATTAATCAAATGAACGGGTTTGTTATTAGAAATATAAATTTATTTATTTTATTACTTTAAAGTGCGTAGTTTAGAAGATATTAAAAAATATATACAACAACTAACCATTTATTTTTAAATTATTTTCCAAAAATGTAGAGTTAGAGCCTCGCTCGTAGTTTTATTAATTTCTGTTCACTAGTATTTAGAAAGTAACGTTTAAAAAGCTTTGATAATATATCATAAAATTTAGCTACAAAGTAGCTACAAAATAAAACGGTTAGTATGGATCTCGAAACTAAAAATGATATAGTGAGATATTCACGGTTTTGATTTTCTTTTTTATAATTTAAAATTTAATAATTAGAAGCTAAAAGCGAATGAAAAGGAAAAATAAATTAACATTCGAGACTAGTTATTATTCATTTAATAAAAACTAGAATGATTTCAAAAATAATACTGTTTGAGCTGTAAAAAATGTTTTGAAATTTAAAATATATTTAATTTTATAATACATATATTACAGAAATTGAAACTATGGCAAAAATTTTATGACAGAATGAAATACACGTGATACATTTAAGTCAACTTATGTTGGGAAAGAAAAACGTACTACTAACAAAAAACAAAATTATTGAATAGAAGTCGACGCATTTTATAGGTATTCTATAAAGTAAGTGCCCAAATGCATAAAGATTAATTGAGCAAAACACATCAAAATGAACAGTATTTAGTATTCAAATTAACTTCCTTTGGTGCTAACGACAAGTTTACTTACTCAAATGATAACAAAACGATATCAGATACCGATCGGATCTGATTGGATGAATATGTATTGTTTGCAGTTTACTCAGCGGTCAAACGATAGTGTCAGCTGCAGTATAGTGGGGATATTCCATTCCCTTCTAACAAATTACCATTGTGATAAGAGACAGAAAGCTTAGTTACTAACTACAGGCCCCTCATTCTCCCGCCGTAAGTGTGATCGGCCTTTATTTACAGCAGAGAATATCCTTAACTATGTAATAATCCTTTAATATATAAGAACTTAATAAGGTCAATTATAATAATAGCTAAAAATTGGGGCGATTTAGAAGTACATAAGTACTGTTGTTTAGTGAAAAAGTTGTTCCTCGTAGCCTATAGCTGTGTATAATTTGAAGAGTTGAATCGATTTTTAAATAAATTTTACCTTAATGATTGGAAAGTTTCGTAACGTCGTCAATTCAAAACTTTTGGATCGTATGTCACGTTTTTATGACTCCATACATAAATAGTGATCCCCTATATGAAAATATTCTACACCCTTCTAGTATTAGATTGGTTGGCTTAAGCTTCCTTAAGCCAGCCCGTGCAATGCGGCCCGGAGGCTCCTGACCACCTTTATGGTTAACGCGCCCTTTCAATGCGGTGCTAACTTCGAGAATGTGCTTTTTTCAGCTCTGTTCTTCTTTTTTTTTTAAAGGTTTAAAGAGGGGCAAAGAAGCATACGGGCCATCGGAAAGTAGATAGTCACAGCCGCCCGTGGACACGCGTAGCGTCAGAGAAATCACTTGTGCGTCGCCGGTTTCAAACAATTTCAGTTGCATGTTATACACAAGGCAATGTCCTAACCGATTTCTCCGTCCATTCAAGATCGCCCAGTTCCAATCGCTAAGGGCAGAGATTAGAAATTTGGGGAGGGCCTTTGTTTTGTATTATAAGGATAGTTTAAGAAGGGATTATTCGAAATTCAACCCTTGAGTGCGGAAAGGGGATGGCCAAGTTTGTGCGGGTAGTGACAGTATTTTTTTGGTTAGATTTACTTGAAACTTAATACTAATGCTCTTCGAGATAATTAATCAAACACTTCTTTCGGCGTTTTTTAAAATTCAATCTTTAAAGAAATTGGTAAGTGGTAAATTGAAAACTTTGCCGCCATACAAAAATTATTACATATCTCTAGTGAGATTTAATTGGTAACAAATTTGTATCTTGGGATAAAGGTTACACAACATTATCAAGACTGTTACATTGTCGTAGAATATAACAATTACTCTATAATATGTAGAACGAATGCTTAGTGTTTGCAATTGATAATGATTAATTAATTCATGCTATGATGCATGATTGCCTGTGTAGCGTGTTGTTGGTGTTGAGCCAGATTTTAATCACTCCTACAAAATGTTGATTTCAGACTGAAGTGCTTGAATTTACGATTGCCATTGGACGCTTTTGCCATATAGTAAGACGTACATGCGATATAGAATTATTTAATAATGATATATAATGTACGCCATTGAGCACCAACTTAGCGGAATAGAAGCGAGTGGGTGTAACACGTGTACCTCGTGATGAATGATTAGCAAAGGGACTTCGTAAGCTCCTCATACAAGAGTTCGCTTAAAGCTCTGAATTCGTAAACAGATGGTGTACGTACCTACATCGGTCGCGTACATGAGGAGCATGAGATTAAATAAACCAATGTTAATCAAGTATATTGTTTATATAATAGTAACTTAACTGATGTATTTAAGGGCGGAATCAAATTTAATATGTTCTGTCATATATGTGAAATAGAATATAATTCAACGTGATTTAAAAAAAAGCTTAGAAATAAATTAAAACTGTAGATAATGTTAATAGGGACTAATTATTGAACTTAATAATTCATAGCCTGTATTGCGTGTAGTTTCAGTACTTTCAGAAGAAATAATAACGGGAAACCCTTAAAGGTGCTTGCGTGTGACATGCAATGCAGCATGCATGTTGCTGCATGTCGCAGGCAAGCGTCTAATAATGAATTTCCGCGAAATAACACCGTATGCATAAGAATATGGAAAACTTAAATCTTTAGTATGCCAAACTAGAAGGATAATAAAAAGAGCTAAATTATAAGCATCCGAAACCGACGAACTTGGACGAAAAGATTGATAAATGATGTCCGTGAAGAAGTCATGTATGGAAATGTGTGGCCTCTGACTACCCTTCTGGAAAATAGGGGTAAGTTTATATAAAAAAAAAATCTGAAAAACCGTTGACTCTGCAAGGCCATTCCAAAAACTTTCCGATATGATATTTATCGTCGTGTATAGGCCATCACTGAAACTTCTTACTACTTTCGAACTCAAAGTGTTTAAAAGTAAATTAGCAATAAATTATTGTGTTCCTTATGCTCAAGAGATCGATTTTAGTGTTTTTTCCAGTTTTCTGAGTTAAAAAATATAAATGTACATATTCAGCTTTTTGAGTTCATAAATTTATATATAAATATATACAAAACGCTTTTATTTTCTTCAAATGCTGTATCATTCGAACCCGTTGATCGGTGTTGATCTACTTCATGGCGTCAGATGCAGTTTTATGAACAGAAAAAGATGACCGTGCATCGAACATCAAGTATTTCCCAAACAAACTTCAAACTTCCCAAATAAAGAAACTTCAAGTGTTTCTTATGTGTTAAAAAAAAGAATCTTATTTCTTTGTATTTTGGTTAACCATATCTCTCGAACGGACCAACCGATTTTGATGCAATTCGCGACGATCAACGCTGTTTTTTAAAAAGAACGACTGGTTAGATTTTAGAGTTTGTCAGTAGAGTAGTTTACAATATATTATAAAAAAAAAATTGTAAATAATTATATTATGGTATTGATCGGTAGAGTAGTTTACAAGTTATTTAAAAAAAAAACATTTTTTGAAAGCTTGATTTTTGAGGTTTCTCAAAACCCACTTGGCGAAACGCACGAGAGATAAAGAGAGGGAAAGAGACACAGAGAGAGGCATTCGCATAGAAACACACATAAGTATACACTATACACACACATACAGACATCAATCGAAAAATGTTCAAAATAGATTCGTGAGACCTTAAAATGTGAAGATCTGATGAAAACCCGGTTTCAGAGAAATCGGACCGAGAATAGTGTCTTTCCAATTCATAAAAATTTATCAATTTTCATACCGGGAATTTAAAAAACTTTTTTCGTAGTGCAGCCTTGCTGTGGCCAACTCGGCTTCGGCACGGAAATGGGAGGAATTGACCGGTAAGATATCACACCTCAGAGAATACAAATATGAAGTGCCACCGACCTCTACTCCTTCGATGGCTCCACGACCTTCTCCATCAGCTATCCTATTTCCACCCAGTGGCCGGCAAAGCACTGGTGACGAGGGTTGCAAAGTATCATGGACGGCGGTGACCATCCACTTCCTGGTGGTTCGCGTGCTCGTTTGCCGAGTATCAAACCGATTAAAATTAACCGACTACTATTGCATAATAGAACTTGCAGTTTTATATTAACGCATAAGACAGTCAAAAGTATGCACTCTTATAATTGTAAGTTTCCGTTTATATATATATCTATGTTAATTTTGTACATATTTTCACAACAAACAATAGAGATACATATTATATTTCTTTTTTAGAATTCAACAGTAAATAAGAAAAGGGTATTGTCTTTTGAATGGCCTGTGAACCGATTAAGTTTGTAGTAATGAAAGCGTTAAAGTTAGTGTTGTGAGCTCTACTACATATTTAAGATCTACGATAACACCATTTATTAAAATGATTGTATTTTATTTGCTAAATGCAGATTTATCTGAGATGCTTTTCTTTTCAGAGATGAAGGAATTGGAATCGTTCAGTTATCGAAAAAATATCTGATTGAGAAAAAAATTTGCTTATTATTTGTACGTAGTTAAGTAAATAATAAAAAAAACATTTCTGATATTTTTTAAGAAATATGTTTGATCTCGATTTCATTTCTAGATGAAATGAAAAGAAAACATGCGTTTGTCAAAGGGAAAGGGTCCCTGGCCGCTCTCAAACAGTTAAGTAAACCTTTGAACTTTGGGTAAGTTGCGAGATTAGCTTTGACAAAGTTATCACAAATGTTTTTATGTAAAGAGCCGGCTATTATAACATCATTAAGAACTTACAAGATACTAGATTTTACTCACGACTTCGTCGGCGTTGAATTCAAATTTACTTTGTATCGGCTAGTTTATAAATTGGTTTCGTGACGAAAAATCAATCAACTGTAATCTAATGCCCAGGAATACAGTGCTTCGTTTTTTTTACAAAAAATAGGTTTGTCTGGAGTAAACTGTCTCTTCACATTCAAGATAGCAATATTGATAGTCATAAGCGACTCGTCAATACAGATTGATAACAGGAACGGATCAAGGATTGCCCCCACAAGGATCACAGATTTGGACGATCTCTTGGCATCGGCAAGTGTTGCAAGTTTGCAAGCACAACAAGGCATCAATGCACCTGCTACTCGAATATGTTTTAGGAAGACCGAGTGTCCGCCCGTCGCTTCATAACGACATAGATCGAAGTTTCCGCCATTTAGATAATCTAATGCCTCGAAGAAATCATAAAATACTCCAATCCCATTTCGTGAATCCTTTCGGGCTCCAAAAACTAGCTAAAAAAAGTTGACGCAAGCATCGTTTGTCTTGACTTCTTTCGACTCCGGGTAAAATTAAATTATTTTCTAGAACATTCAGTTATTACTGTGAAAATGTGCAGACAATTGATTTGAATTGAAGATAATTTTTTTCGAAAAGTTTAGAAAGTGTCTGTAATATAAACATAAGTCTAACATTTGTGGGGTTTAAAAACAAATGTTAAATGTGTATAACACGTTCAATGATAAAGTGCACAATTATTTTTATAACAAAGGTGGACTATTTCTAACGAATTAAATGTTAAATGCTTGATTTCGTATTTACATATTTAAATGTTTAAGTAACACTGATAACCAAAAAAATTTGCCTTTAACAATGATTCAGCAAGAGCAGAAGATTTAAGAGTACAGTATTGTTATTAAGACGCTGCAAGTCATTGTTATCACATTTTTACTTTTTTTTTATATTTCATTTTATCGTCGGAATGTTTGGCTTCAGCCGCAAAGCAAACACGTTTTAAAGTTTTTGTGTAGTTTTTAACATACTCAGCAAATTGTTGTTGCCTGTTTTTATAAAGTCCTGAAATCTCTTTAATATATATAAGTATATTAAATTTTCTTCATTCTCTGATCTGTTTACGTCTTATACTGTCTTTTTTTATTTTAGTTTTTAGTGGTCTTTTAAGCAGTATTTTAAAAGACGCTAATTGAGCACGCTGATCAAATATAAAATTAATTCTCCACAAACTCAGTGTATTTATTTTTGTCACTTACTTTACATAACCCTTAACTACAGAAACCAAGAAGAATTGGAGGTAGGTAGACGCTCATCACAATAAGCCGCCCGAATTCCATACAGGCTATTTCGGCAGAGAGGTCTTCAATATCAACTCTTAACACAAAGTTAAGCAATGAACGTCAAGTGGGAAAATCGGATGGGCCACCGAATACATCTGTTTTGAGACTTGCAGTACTCAGACGTCACGACAAGCATTTTGACTCGACTGCTGCCACGTCAGCAGTTTCTTTGAGTCAAAGGATTCAGATTAGTTTAAGATTTTTAAAGGATCTTTGTGATTAGGGTAGCCGTATATACATATAATACAGCTCAACATTTTTTTTTGTTTGGTTTAATTTTGTCCCGGAACTATTTTCATAAAATAAACGCACGAATGAAATCTTATTGAAGAGCCAATCTAATGGCTCTAATATTTCAAGACTGACCAAAAAGGGAGTGCAATGTTATCAGGGTTCATGTATGTGAGTTCTTTATTCCATCATAACTTTTAAATGCCTGAACGAATTTGGATGTATGGAAAATTATCAAAATTTTTACATCATCCCCACTGGCACTCACACTGACACATACTAACATATGTAAACAAAATCAATATGGTGGTAGTGTGGCACCATTATCAAATGAGAACAAAATGTTTCCATTTATTACAATATGGGTGTCAAATTGAAGGCTTTGATCCGGAAATTTCAAAATCACATAATTCACATGCATAATTTTTAATTAGGTAGGGTGTACATGGAAAACAAACATTTCATATATTGGCTGTAAACGTTTATTCAAAGATTTTGAATAGGGAATGGTTTCGTAAGTGATTTAGGTAACATTTCGCATCATCACTTGAACAAAATAGGCTAGAAAATAAAAAAGACAACTACCAAAAAAAAATAAAATAAAACAACGTGACTGCCCTGTCAAAAAACGAACTAAAAGTAAAAAAAAAGTAGTTGTACTAGAGAATCTGTAAAGACAAAGCGAAATGTCACTTATTTACTCGCTGTCTAAACAGATAAATGAAATTGTCATTGCTATTGGGGGGCTTTTCTGTGGAACGCTTTTTAGGGTTCAGTAGTCAACAAAGAATTCTTATGTATTCGTCATATCCGTCCCTTTGTCCTCCGCCCGTCTGCCTGAATGTCTGTCTATGGGTCTGACCACGGGTCAGTTCAAAGACTATTAGCAATAGAAAGCTGTAATTTGGTATGGGTATACCTTAATCACGCAGACAAAGTAGTAGAATATAATTAAGAAAAGTTTTATCTTGCGCGTAAAAGTGGGGATCACTTTTTTGTCTATCCTGTGATATGGGAGAGGCACATTTTGATAACTCATTCGAAATCATTGCGGGCCCATAAAAATCGTTTTTCCATTTAGGGATTTATTTGCCAAATAAAAAGTTTTAAGTGTTTATTTTTGTGATAGTCAAGTGTTCCCCCACGCCTTCAAGCGAATGGTTATTCTTCGATATATTAAAAAAAACACATAATAATAGTATGTATGAAAATCACATAATAGTATAAAGAAGTTAAAACGACAACTATTACAGTTAAGTAGGCTTTATAAATCAACAACTAATAGTCGACCAGATTATAAAACGTACTTGGAGAAGTGAAAAATAAAACTTCATGCAAACTTCATTGAAAATGATTTAGGTGTCTTTATTGGTTATATATTACATCAAATTAAATCAAACCAAAAATAGCTTTATTTCTTAGGTAATGGATATAACACTTGAAATGCGTCATCAACGATTGTTTTCGACATTAGCTTTACCACCCATTTCAAATGTTGATTTACCTTGAGAAGAATAGGCGAGAAACTCAAGGTTTGCTGTTTTTACTCATCAATACGAAATATTGAGTAAGTAATAATTGAGGGTAGTAAATATAAGTTTACGAACCATGAAAACTATGGAAACATAAAATCATAACATCCTTAACGCTCGTCCTATGTGGGTCCGTTTTAGACTATAGCCGTTAAACCGTGAACTCAATTAACGGGCTCAAGGATTTTATATCAAACAAAAAGGCCCCTTCAAAGTCCATACACTATGACCGGCAACTACGGAACCCTACATTGCGCTTGGTGCGACATGCACTTGGCTTTATTTTTTAATATAAGAGGTATTTCAATTCATCATTTTAAGGCACACATAAATATTATTTTGTCACACTCAGTACAAACGTGATTACTTTTTTACTATGCACATGTTTGAAATCACTAATATTCCCTCAATCGGAAAAGGTAAGATTACATGAGGGTATCTATGGATCTCGCAACGGGCGATATTGATCCAACGACTACAAATACCGCCATCAGTGTAACTCCATCGACGAACTGGCAAAAAACGGTTCGACAACGAGACCATCCGAAATTCCAGCTCGACCTTATAGCGAACCCGATGTCCATAAAGTGTCGCTATAAAAATACATATCGGCCGATATATCGGTGATCGGCGTTCGCGTCGCGAGAGCACATCCATAATACAGGCGATGTAACGCGACGGAAGCTGGAACAACTTGTATCACTTCGCGTTACGAGCGGGTCGACCGTGAAATAAAGAGGCGTAGGCCGCGGGAGCGAGCCGCCGCCGCAGCGCCATCTTCGGGCCGCGCCGGCCGCGGAAATTACATCATTCCGGGAACGTTCGGGGTACTGTAACTTTCTGGGGATACGTATGGGAACGATTGTGTTTTCGACATCGTTTTGCGTTTATTCAAAGCAAGAATCGGTATGCTGCGTTTGCTGTGCGATGGGACAATTTTGTATGACAGTATTCACACACATTTCGTTAGTTTACATAATTTGTTTTAAAACGTAACATTCTAAAAATATAGTTTTTGGGGTTCCATCTTGAAAGCGTGCCTTAGACCTTATTATTACGTAAGACTACGCCTTCTGTTTGTCCGTGTCTCCTAACTTCAAAGGCCAGTGAGCCGTAGCAGATAGCCGACTGAAATTGTCATATAATATCTGATATTACAGCTGATATCTTATTAAATATAATAATAAAAAAATAAAACTTAACCAGGTCCCTCAAAAAATATATTTTTTATAAACATTTTTATTTCGTTTTTACTCTCTCTAAAACAACGAATAATAGTAACAGGTTAAGCTTAGTTGGATTCTCGTAAAGGATCTCGAATTGTATGAAAGAAAACATATTTTCGGTAAAAACTGCTTTATTTATATTATGTATTCACAAAAAATAAAACACATTGTATTTTTTTTGTAAAAAAATCAATGTGTTTTTGGACGCATAAATTCTATCGTGTGGGAAATCCGGTTCGTGCTTGACCGATTTTCCAGTTGTAGTTTGATTTGTCACATTAGCTATCTAAAACTTACCTTTTTAACTGTAGCGAATGTCAGTTAAATGCAAATATTATAATATTAGGTTTAATTATTAATTAAACTACGCGATCTTATTTTAATACAAATTTGATTATTGATTGTAAATGCAATGGTGATGAGTGTTATTGTTATAGTTTATGTTAAAAAAGGCAGTGAAATTTTTTTTTTGTATTACCGACAGCAAGTTAAATTCTATTGTTGTATTAATAATAAGATTAATAATTCTTTATTCCATAATTTTTATTATTCGGGATTCATATAAAATAAAAATAGCAAAGGACTAATGCTCATAACACCATCGCACTTTTATGTTCGGATCATCTTATTAATTGCAATTTAGTTAATAATGTCTTATACGATTAGAACTCATACCCACAAATACCCACATACTAGAGGGAACGCAAAAAAGTGTAATAAAAATAGTTTTATTTGTATTTATTAAGCTCTTAATATGGATTAACAAACACCAACAAAGAAATTTTTATCATTACTGAATGCAGCAAAAAAACTTTATCGAAACAAAAAACAAATTGATACCATTTTAAGTAAAATATAATACCTATAACGAGAAGAAAAATTTTACCTAATCGTAAAGAAAATTTAATATTCCTGTTGTAGTTAATTTATTTTTAACTTGCGGCATTATGAATGTCGAGTTAGAAGTACCAAAGTCTCATGCCTTGTCCAGTTCAATAATGCTGTGTCCAATTAATTAGTCCTAATATTGGCTGGATAGATTTACTTTTTTCCGATTTTTGCAGATTTTACTTGTTTACTTCATCATTTAGTCAATAAATAACTTACAGTTGTATATCACAGCTCGGGACGACATCAAGAAATTTTCCTTAATTCAAACAAAACAATTATATCAAAACGAGTCGAGATCCTTTGCGGATTTTCTTTTTGCCGATGACAGACCACTTGAGAGCAGTCATGCCTTTGTTATCCGCAGCACGGAATAATATCTGTGCTCTTGCGATGTGAGGCGAGTTTTATTCCGCTGAGCGTTATCATTTAATTTATCTAGGCCCCTTTTGTGCCCGCGCCGAATTCAGATCCGAGATCGTTCTCAGGTGGGGCGCGGAGGTAGCTCACAATGCCTTCATGAATATACAATTAACCCTTCGTGTGTAGTTGCCTTGCGATTTGAGAGGAACGAGCGTGGCTCGAGGATTCTGCATTGTCAGCGGAGGAAAAGAATACAGGGACGTCTCTGTGAGATTTTCTCAAAGTTATCCTTTTACGTTCACCGAGCGGCTCCAGAGGTGCTCAGTTTTAGATTGTAGAGGATACGAGTGGTGTTATTTTATTTACGGAAAGATTGGTGTATGAACTTAAAGTACTTAGCTTTTAAAGAGTTGTTACGAATTTTTTTTGTAAACTCTTTACTTAAACATTGTATACAAAACAACGCTATCTTTTGATTAATCTAATCGGTTTCAACGGAACGTATCACTTTGGACGCAGTTCAAAACCAAGAAGTAAGAAAACTGTGTGATGTGATCAAATTTATTTGTATGTAAGTATGAATAGAAAATAATATTGTAAGTAATAAATACTTATCATTGAAAAAAAAAACTATTAATGAAAATAAACTGGACAATATCAATATCAGTCAATTTAACTATTTTTTTATATAGAAAAAATGTTAAATAAAATAGGGTCGGAGAAACAGACCCATGGAAAACATTCTCTATGGCTTATTTAATAATGGCTCGTTACGCAGCTAGGAGATTTTTATTTATATATTAGGATCGGAACCGTGACTATTAGTTAATGTGTAAGTGGAATTTCGAGTAAAAATTATAACACATTTATTCTAGTATATTCACACCGGTGGAGCTGTACGCAAAGTTAGGATTAGGAGATCAGAAACGGAACCGAAGTCAGTATTGACGTCTGAAGTTGGATTTGAGTGGGGGCGGAGCTCGATATTGAGATTAGTATCAGGATCTAGATCAGAATCAGGACCAGAGTTGGTGTCGACCGACTGAAACTGAAGGCGGCGGTGGAAACTGCGCATGGGATCCAGATGAAATATAATGTATTCTATATTTGGGTGGATGAAACCGCAGCCAGCGCTATTATTATAACATTATTATAAATAAAAAAAAAAATTGATATAAAATGAAATCCCCATTTGACTTCATTTAATTGTAATAGCCTGAAAGCGATAGTCAAACAACTACGAGGAAAAATACAGTATCATTTATCTCATTTATTGGCCGGGTTTAGACATTTCCTTCGCGTGAAAGGACCAAAAAGGAACGGCGGACTTTTATACATCACTTTACCTGAACTTCAATTACAACGGATGTAAAGGTACACACGAATACTGACAGGAGATAAGTTATTCTACAAATTGAAATTTGTTTCTTTTTTTTTCTCATCGAAGGTTGATGTATTAATAATTCAATAGGTGCTTACGAAGTCGTCATTGGAGGCGGAGATAATTTTTTTTTTATTTCAACTTTCATCAATTTAATTCAGCTATAGCGATGCTTACAACTGTCCGTTTTTATATTTTCACACAATAACAACAAACAAATCATAAAGTTCAACACTTGTTTGCCATAATACAACGTTAGGCAGCGATAGTGTGAGAGATCCTACATAGAACAGAATTGAATTCAATTATCATGATATTTTTTAGCGAAAAGCAGTTGATTTAAAATTAGAGTTTCCAAATAATATTCTAAGTAAATCTAGAACGCGAAAAATGCAAAACTCTCTTATCAGTAAAAGTTCGCATTTGATCACGACTGTGCGAACGGATTACTGACCAGCCAGTGTACGCGGTTTGACACCTGATTCCTCCCCCCTAATTCTGTTGTGGCGCAGTACCTAAGTGTCAGCTGTTCTAAGGTTGTCAGTATTACATTTATAGGTAGATGTTTTAAGCAATTTTTCTCAGAAACGGCTTTTTGTTTGACTATGATTCTTTTGGCACAATTATTTAATAAGAGAGGAGATCATGAATATTTGTCAAAACATGCGTGATAAAATCCATTCTGTATATGATAGCTTTTGCCTGCGGCTCCGCCCGCGTAGATATAAAATGATGAATTATTTTTGAATAGGATTTGCATAAATCTGTTCTTGGTGAACGTCTACTTCTCGGTAAGAGTGACGATGACAAATTTCAAGTCAATCGGACCCATAGTTTTGAAATCTCGCGATGAGTCAGTCAGTCAGTGGTATTTCGCTTACATATATTAAAAGAGTAAAATGACTGACGAATTTGATTATATTTCACTAACTTTTGTTTTTATCGCTTTATATATTTTTTTATATATTATATCAATTATATTTTTAATTTGATTTGCTTTAGCTGGCACCGATTCCAAAAACAACTATTTATTCAATTATATTAAAATTTTTAACACGGTTTATTTTTTGTTTAGATAATTGTTGTATTTAGCTTTTTTTATTGATTAAAAATTCCAAATTCATCTAACTTTTACTCATGGCATAATATATATATATATATATATATATATGATATAATGACAATAAATGCAACACATAACGTGAGACTTAAATACTAATTTGAACACGTAATATTACAATTACAATCATTTCAAGACAGCGTGCACTTCATGACAATCCCACTAGGGCCTAACACGGTTATATTGCTTTATTATGGAGTTCCGGTGCCCACCTTTTGGTTTTATCATCAGTTCAATTCTATGGTACAATTTTCGTCAGAATCATTTATTTATGTTTTTTCTGTTATGATTGACTAACTTGATCGAGATGTTTTATTGTCACCCGTGAAATACTTATCATCGAAGAGTTCCGGTAGCCATCTGTGGCCTTCCTAATCAGTTCCACGACACTAAATGATATTTTCTAAATGATAATACTTGGCTTATAGCTGAAAACAAAATAACTATATGTATGCCTATAATATTTGAAGGTGTCCGTCAATTCCTTATGCGTCTTATCATCAGAAATGGGTTTTGAAAAAATGGAACCAATTAGGCAGTATAGATATACTGCCTAATTGAAAAGATTTTCAAATAAAAAAAGAATTTTCTAATCGGTTAATAAATGATGGAGTCTGGAGGTAACAAATATATGAAAAAAAAATACAACCGAATTTAGAATCTCCTCCTTTTTTTTGAAGTGGGCTAAAAAATTAAAGAAATTTACATCGGAAGCAGGAACGGAATCAGAATCGAGAACGGTATAAAGACCGAGATTTTGATTTCATGGGGCTATATACAAGATGAAGGAACTAATTTTATGTTTACGCGGGCCAAGCCGCGGGTAAAAGCTAGAAATATAATAAAAAAAGGAAAGGAAACAACAAACACTATATTTGACACGATATATGCGAATATGCTGTATATACGTCATGACCGTAAAGAAAGTAAACGCAACTCCACAGGCAACAGTCATAAACCAGATCGCAAAACAAGCTGCGCGTGACATTCAAAAGATATTACTCGAGATTTCGTTGTACTAACAACGGCAACATAGCGGTTCTCAAAAGTGTAAAAATATCTTAGCGATGAAGTATCTATCCGTCAAAAATTTTTGTTTAAGTATAAAAAACAATGTTGTAATTAATAAATTAAACTTCTGTCAAATGATTTTTATACATACGTACTAAACTAAATATATAAAAAAGAACTATAGGCAGACATTGAAGACTGCCTACAAAAAAAAAAAATGAAAACTTAAAATTATGTAATGCAAATGCAGTGGTTTTCAGAGAGTTTTAGATTAATGTGATACCGAAAATTAAAATATCATAGCCGTGAATTTAAATAGTTAAAAGTAGTCTGGTGTTCACATCTATCGGCACTTCGAGCAATATTTTTATATTGTTTATTTAATAATACGATCAAAACTATTCAAAACATGTGATGGGCTGCGCTAGCCCAGTAAATTTTAAACAAAAGTCAATGTGCATATTGAGGTTTGAATTGCAAGAATTATGTCTTTTAATTTGAAGAAAACAACAATATTCCAACTGCATCAAATTTCTAATTTTGATATTGTTCTTTAAAAAAGATGCAAACAAATTTAAATCTACATTATCTACATTTAGTAACCTACATTACAAATAATGCAAAATTCTGAAGAATAACGAATAATTTTTGATTTCATTTGCCTCGAACACTTTTACTTGGTAAATTATTCGCAACGTATTTTCCGTTTAAATTCTAAGATTACGCAAATGAAACGTCTAAAATGTTTCATTATTTATATATAATAAAAAAAAAAACAAATCCCTTTCATCGCTCTCCGCTCCCAAGGTATAAAATTACGTCGTATTTAATTGGAGTACTTTCGGTGGCCCCTTTGAAATTTTATTTATAAGCGCCGGAAAAGAACTTTCCCGATAAAACCTAACGGCTGTTTCTCGCAAAGGCCCGAGGACCATTCGCTTATACTTTTTATTCGATAGCGGATCGGGCGCGGCGTCGCACGCCGACACGACACGGGTCGGCGCGCGAGTGGCCCTGATATGTTATTGTCGAGTTCCAATAAGCCGATCTGTAAATTTTCATTTGCTTCGCATGTTTTAGAAGCGTATTCGTGTTTCCATGGAATATAATAACGTTTGAAAATATACGTATTTGAATTAAGAGATAATCATCAAACAGTAATTATTCGTCAGTATTCGTTTTCGGATACAGAGTGAGGATTTCACTGTGAGAAAAAAATTGTGAGTTCATTATTTTGGATCGTGCTGTTTTTCAGCTACATTACGGTGAAATTTTTGGCAAAACAAAAATTGGTTGTCTGTAAAGTCGGTTTACGAGCGATAATTTTACGTCATAACGTCATAAGAAAACATTGATGAAAAATTGTATACTTTAATGAATTGCATTGAATTATTATCACTTGCCACAATTGTTGTAATAAACAATGGAAACCATATTAACTTTTCACTTTACTTTATAAACAGTTGACAAAACAGTTCACGTGTAGGTCGCGTGCGGCCGCTGTCTCTCTTCTACTCGGTCGCATCGGCCGATGGAGTGGAAGAGAGATCGCTCGTTCCGCGCTCTCGCTCGCACGCTCGGCTCAGGCGGAACGCGACAATGAGTCATGCTTTTTCAAAGGAAAAAACCTCATAGTTAAAATTTCAATAGGTCGAATCGGTCATATAATGAAAAATGTTCAATTTTCGTTAAGAAACCTGAAATTTTTCTTAAAATTGTGGAAAAAAATTTTTGTAGTCCGAATTTCGAAAATGAGACGATCACGCCGTTTCAAAGTCCCTGGAAGCTTTTCTCAGAATTTTCAGAAGGGGATTTTCATATGTTTGAGTGCGTGTGCATGTGCGTATGAGGGTGCGTGTATGTGTCTGTGTGTGTATGAAAATACGAGCAATAATGTTTTCAAGATTTCCGAATTGAAAACATTGTTATTCAAAATCTTGTGGGGAAGTTGGGTAATAGGCTGTAAAAGATCAATAGTTACCTCTAGAATATATCTATTCTAGTTCTAATTTTGTAACGGACAGCTGTGTCAGTTTTATGTAAAGTTTCGGAGCTCCTAGGCACAATCGTACCACAAGTGTCCTCCATCAGATCTTTTATATACGGTATGATTGCAGGTAATTCTTATAGCGGGTTGTAGATCTTCATATATTTTTCTACTCCAATTTGGCTATCATGAAATAGCGCCATCCATTATGTAGAAGTAGCGCTTTATCACGCGCAACGATATCTATTGCCCTATTGGTAACTGCTACACCATTCTCTCCCTGATCCTCTCTTAGAGAATCAAAGATAACCGAAATTGCAAGGGTATTTGAAGAATTTGTTACTTTCGGCGATTAAATATGCTCGCTGTAATTTTTGCGGCGAGGATAGTATGATAACAACAGCAAAGTACGACAATTCGTGGTGTACATTTTGTTTTAGTCACAATGCAAGATCTATAGATTAGTAGCCCTTCATGCATCCTTTTACAGGCTGTAAGGCTGGTGTAAGATGGTGTCGGCTGTATTCTCGATCCATTGGGGTTTTTGTAGTTTCGTGTAATGTGAGATTTAATGATGTGGTATGACGTTAGAAGGTTTACCCCGGGGGTCATTAGTGTAACGGACAATCGTTAGCATTACCATTTTTAGAGTTCCGAGCCAAAATGGCTAAAACGGAACCCTTATAGTTTCGTCATGTCCGTCCGTCCGTTCGTCCGTCCATATGTCACAAGCATTTTATTCAAAAACTACAAGACGTATATTGATGAAATTTATAGTGTAGGTGTCTTGTATAAGTCGCTATTTAGTTTGGTGGTTAATTTACAAAAATAAATACTTCTAGGGGAGCACACTATACATGTATCACGAGCCAAAAAGTTTTGTTTTTACCAAACAACAACGAGTGGCATGTATTTCGACAGTTCTTCTAAAATACTTTTAAGGTTTTTAAGAATTTTTTTCTGATTACATGAATAGTTTCGGAAATATTCTCTTCGAAAGTTAAAGAAATTGTATACACCCTTTATTTTCTAAGCCGCATAGCCAAAAAAAAAAAATAACAAAAGTGACACTTTATAAATACTTTAAATTAAAATTATTTTGATATGATCGGATATATTGTTTTTGAGTTATTGCCGAAAAACTATGCTTCTCGACTATCACGAAGATAGGCTTTTTTGCTAGTACACTTTAGTTTACACTAGTAGTCGACATACCTACTTATTTCTATACTTATAGTCAACTAAAGTGCTTATAACTATTCTGTGCAGGAAACATGGAAAAAGTGTAACAAGGTGCATACTATAATGAGAATGGTCCGACATGCTCTTGGCCAGTTGTTTTCTAATAGCTTTGAAGCTCCTAGGCATTACCGTCCTACTAATGTACCGATTGACTCTTTTACATATAGTAAGTTTGCACGTATTAATAAAAGCGATCTTCATACATTTTCTCATTAAGTATGGTTGTCATGAAACAGCGCCATCTATTATGTATAAGTAGCACTTTATCACGGAAAAATAAAGAAAACATATGTAGTATAAAATAAGATGATAAACTTGAAATAGCTATTGATAATTGCTCTCTATCGTACAACTATGCGTTGTGAAAAAGAGAGAAAAGCGAAATAAATAGTCAAAAATATAGAATTTTAACACAAAGAACAGTGTCATTCTAAGTTGACTACTGTTTTTCCACATTTTATTGGGGACGTGCCGTTTGAATTACAAGAGAAATTTAGGTTATACATTTAAACTATACACAGCGTTTTACTGAACTGCGATAGAAGTTGTTTCTCTAAGCTTTGAACGAATTGATTAGGAATGTTGAATATTATTATTCACTTATATTCTATAAACACATGAGTGTTTACAGAAAAATAAAAAAAA
This sequence comes from Eumeta japonica, assembly GCA_005406025.1. NCBI lineage: Eukaryota > Metazoa > Arthropoda > Insecta > Lepidoptera > Psychidae > Eumeta > Eumeta japonica. The sequence goes on from BGZK01001241.1 coordinate 92,077, forward strand.
TCCAGAAGCTATAAAAAACATTTATACTAACAATTTTTACTCCCAGGAAAATATTTAGCTAAAATAAGTTTATTGTAAAAACAACTGTTCTTTCTGCGAATAGTATTATTCATGATAAATTTATAATTCATCCTTACAAATTACTTTTTATAGACATTAATGAATTATTATTACTTTTTCCTAGTTTTATAAAACTTTTAGAATTTTTATACAAATTCATATATTAATATATCATTATTTCGTAGATCGTACATAACACTAAAAATATGTCATTTTATTATGAATTTACTATAAGTTCGAAAGGTAGTTTTTTATCAAGAAAACCAGTGCTTTTTGCAAGTTTAATAAAACAATTAAGTACATGGATTACATTTAAATATAAAATTACAAATAACAAAAAAACAACCCCATAAGAAGTGGATATATTTGCCCTCTAAATAATTGGAAATTATATATTACCTTTTTTATCAAGTTAATAATGTTAATAATGTATTATTTTCTTAAATTTATATATGTACAGCGACCTTATTGAACATGTGCACGTACGACCAAATAAATAAGGTTGTGACTTCATGTAAACGACTGACATGTAAATACGGCCTTTTTATTTCTTGTACCGAGTTAACGTCGTTCTTTATTTTTTTTAAAAACTTCAAACGCTTCTTGACATATATTAAATTTTCGTGTATAAGCTCAGATGTCAGAGTTAAAAAACCTCTCTCTTCAATTTAATTCCTATAGAAACTAGAGTTTCCAATTTGTAAATCGTTCGAATAGATCGTTCGTACGGCCCGCTTCTGCAATATAATAACTCTATGTCTATCCTCAAAAAAAAAAAAGAAAACCATATGACATCAAATTACAAAATTAGCTAGTTTGTTAGTAGTTTCTACATCCGATAAATTTTTCAGTTTTTAATTGCGTATGTGTAATAGAGTTGAGCCTTTTCGCCAACACGTTGATACGAGGACCCCACTGGTTGTAACCTGTATCCAGAGTAACATCCCGGAATACGGAAGTATCAATAAAATCTAATTCCCAGCTTCGTACAAATCGGGGCAGCTACAACATCCGGGTCTATACTCGGGTTCACGGCTCTTATGCAAATCCTAACCAAAAAAATCATCAATTTATGAGATCTCCTGAACTATAGGTCCGACTGATTTGAATTTCGGCGTAGTTACTCTTTTCCGGACTCAAATGCTCACAGAAGATAGATTTAACACGAATATTACCGAAAAAGTGTTTTTCCTCATTTTATATCGGGCGAAAGCTAGGAACTTAATAAAGAAACCGAAAACTATCTACTCTGTTGTCGTACGCTCCTAGCTGTCTTCGCTTGTTAAATATCGATTAATCAATTAAGGTAATGACCAAAACTTTTCGAAATCGCCTATCAATAACTTCTTCGAGCGACGAAAGGCGGGTATCTTGTACATTTATCTTGCGACAAGAGCAATACGCCGGGGGTATAAACTTTGCAGGCATGTGGAAGTTTCGGGAGGTAGCAAAAGAAAAAAGAGTAGACGTTGTTTTAGCCATCCATCTGAAGTTTAGAGAACGGGGGTTGTAGAAATGATCAAGCGCGGTTCATTGGAAAAAAATGAAAGAAAAAAAATCATTACTATTCAACATTCACACTCTCGTCGAATGTGACAAGAGTGATTTGAAAATGGGAATTTGAATATGCTGAATACTAGTCGAGAACTTTATTTGACTGTTCGAATAAAACTAAACTTCGGAACAGCTGGCGGTTTTCCGTTTCGATTGAGAGCGTATTGTTCTTGAAAATGAAATGAAAATAAATGCTAATCCATTTCAATAAGTTATATTATTACAAGAATTTAGAACTACCGAAGTAGAATACGTTTTGACTTTAATAAGTCACTAGTCGCTATCCGCCCGTTCCAATCAAAATTTAGTAATGATTGTATTTTTTATGATCTAAATATGCCGCTGTTTCGCTCACAATCACACTCCCACATTCCCATACTCCCATACCCTCACTACCCTCTACGCACACACCCTTATACCCACAAATCTGGACCCGCGCACCCGTTCACTCCACCACATACAAGTATATAGAGGCAAATGTGTATGGTAAGAAACACAAAATAACGATGATTTTTTTATGGTTATCGTATGGAGTATCGCAATTATATACAGCTTTTTGGCAATCACATATTCGTAATCTGTATTGATTTTCATCAAGATCGGTCTAATAATTCTTAAGTTATAAAAGGATATGAACAAGCAGACAAACCGACAGGCAACAGTTGTTCAATTAAAAGTTCTTATTGTAAATTTTTTTTTTAAGATCGGTTGAACAGTTTTCAAGTTATAAAGGACATACAGACGGACAGACAGGTAAATAGACAAACCAATATTTTCAAAATGGTAGAATTGAGGTCAGTGAGTCATAAAGTGAATATTTATCACACGTTTGAAAAAATGTATGTACAGACAGAACCTACAGATTTACATAATAGAATAGATAAACGACACGTTAGCAGGCCTACCATGACGCCCTAGAGAAATCTCTCTATAGGACAATCCATTTCATTCACTATTTTGCGCGAGGAGGATGATCTTACAGAGTGAGGCTCGTTTTCAGAGCATCAGAAACGAGAACTTATATTATCCGTATAAACTATTATGACGAAGGCTTTCACAAATCTGTAGTTTTCAAATCCACTGAAAATTGATTACGCCTATAACGAGGAAACGCCGAACACGACGCTGAAGTCCCGTATAATGTCGGATTAAGAGGAAAGTTTAACGGGAGTCGCGAAGTTTGCACAATCGATTAGACTTTAGTAATTTGAGACAAACGAAAATTCAGCGACGAAAAGAAGTTTTTCATTTACCCCCTCCGCCCTGCGCCCTCGCCCCTCGCTGTCCGAAACGCGCCGCCCCCTAGCGGCGCTCAAGATGACTTTATTCAGCCCCGATGTTTATCTCAATCACGCTTCCTGTGAAAGTTTCATATTGTCTCCGATAATTTATGCAGAATGTTTTTGATGAGTTCATTCGGTTCAATTGTTTCTGTAGTTGTCAGATGAGAGCCTTTTATGCGAATGGCACTGGTTGTTATACATACGACTTACATGTATATTAAATAAATAATTTTTAAATTGAAATAGTTTTTGACATATTTTTTTTTAACTGTCTACAATAGCACTATATATGGGAATGCCGTCACGGTGTTTGAGTACGAATATAAAAAAAAATTATTAACTTCCAATTTTTTTTTGTCAATTCAACGGTTGTAAACCAGTTTATTTTATCAAATACTTACTCAATATTTGATTGCTTTTTAAATTGTAACTTATTAATTAGATTGATGATTGATAAATATTTATTATAAAAATACGTCTAAGAAACCTCTTAATATATCATTTTGATGATTATCCTGTAACAAACACATCTATATACGACACTTTACTCAATTGCTTCATATTTCCGACGTAGTAGATTCTTGGTGTAAACACAATACGATGTTGACTGGAGATAGTGGGGTGTATATTGACCTCACGGTAAATATGAAATGGTAAATTTGTATATTTGACTGGTATGCCATAAACGTGAAATAGATGAGAAAATAATTGATACACGTAGGGCGCGCTGAAGTTTCTGGAATTAATGAGAAAAAATGATTATGAATAGTCAAAAATGAATTTATTATTTCTCAAAATATTCTCCGTTAGCATAAATGCACTTTTTCATACGAATAAACCTGGTGACATGTTTTTCATACTCTTCAACAGCTGGTGATGAAAATCGTTGTTCGCGCGATTGGTTCTTAATTTAAGCGAACAAAAAAAAAAGCTGTGCGTGTATCATACACGTGTAAGAAGTGAAACTTCTTTAGGTTATATATACGTTTTATATTTAAAACCATCATTGTAAAGGATGTTTGAGCAATGTACATTTATTTGCGTTTTAAAGAAAAGCTATTTTAATTGATAGAAAAATATGTACAAGCGCATAATATACTCAAATTTGTTATATCATTGTTGTTGTTATTAAAATTATTAGTAGATTTCGTTTATAATGATATAATTATTGTACTTTTGTTTATTTAATAATTGTAGAAGTCATAATAAGAAATATACGTTTTACATTCAACGTAATTCAGGAGCCTCGTAAAAAGAATACTCTCTACAGCAATAGAATATAGCATGCTTACTGTTTTTGTCTCTTTCTTTCTGGCGATCTATCCGATTGCTCTCTCTGTCTTTTAAAATCTAAAATCATGACGGTCTCATCAGCCCGCTGATATTATTATTATGTCGTGACGGCATTGCCGTGACGCGACCTTGAAGTTTCACTCTCAACGCGCCCAAAGAAGTTTCACTTCAAAAGTCCCAAGGTATCAGGTCGGGAATGTATGCAGGATTGCTCATAAATACTACATTTTTCTCTTTCAAAAATTTATTTGTCTGTTTAGCCGTGTGAGAACTGGCTTTGCCGTGATGCAAGACGATACTTCGTTTACGGTTATTTTTACGGATTTCGTCCATAACTTCAGGCAAACATATGGTTGAGTATCAATCACTACTCACTTTACGACAGTTCTACAATGCAACAGTAGCCACGTGTCCAATTTTATTAAAAAAAGACGCAATCATCCCCTTAGAGGCACTTCACTCGCGCACCACTTTGGTTGGTTTTGGCTCATTTCAATACACACATACGGTCGATTGCTGCTATGTTTTGGGGTGGTAGCAATAAATCCATATTTCGTCACCTGTTACTATGTCTCACACTAAATTCGACGCTTCTTCCTTGAATCCGGTAAGTATGGTATTACACTCATTGACGTCGTCCTTTTTTTGTGCCTCAGTCAAATTGTGTAGGATCCACTGCGTTTTTATTACCCAAATTGATTGTATTTGATTCATGCGTATGCCTGAGAATGCTTAAATCTCATGGTAGGTCATTTGCCTGTACGTTTTGATCGTGTGGCGCATAGCGTCCATGTTTTTGTTGTTCAAAGCGGTGGACGGGCGATTATCACGAAATTCGTCACTGAGATATACTACGAAAATCTTCACTATTTAAATATCGTTTATGTAAATGACCCGTTCCAGAAATTTATAGTGCACTCCACGTATTTAAAGGTTTATGTACCTCAAATCCCAATATTTAGCATTCCATATATATATTGCACAGAATGTCAAAGTGCTGCAATTTGAAGTAAAATAGTATAAGTGTATTTTTTTTTTATTGAAAAAAATATATTATAAAGTATTATGCATGCAAAAATATAAAACGCGAAGTGAAAGCTTAAAACTATGATGTAACAGTGTTTTTTATTTTATTATCTACGTTAAAAGTATTCCAAACTAAAACATTGTTTTACCGCGCTAGTAAACATTCTTAAATAACTATAAAATACTCATTGTATGATGCACGGCAGAGGCAGATATTAAAAAAAACAAATAAAGGAGTTATCTATTTTTTAGGTTCTTATATTGTGAAAATATTAATTTATTTTACGCTCACTTTTAACTGCATAGCAATGATACCCTTGAGCATTTGAAATAACCATCAAACAAGAACAAAATTTAAATGACGCAAAGCACATTAAATACAGCATTGACGTATAGGCACTGAGGCCGTCCCTTAATAAAATATTATTGGCCAAGCGAAATACGTCATACTTATAGCTGCAGATGTAGTGTTAGCATTAACATGTCGCGTGACCGTGTCCGTCACAAATGCTTTTAAATTACACCCTATTCACCCTTTCACAAGAAGTTTTCATTTCAAAAATTGTTTTATTCGACTCTTTTGACACTGACTCGGATAAAAATACAAAGTTTCGCAGAGCATTGCTCGGCGGATGAAAGTAAATGGAGGACGACCAAATGAAGAAAATTTTGATCGATTTTTTTTTAAATGGATATATCACGATAAACTTTTGGACAGATACTGTCTAAAATAATCATTTCATTGTGTTAATCATTTCAATCAGTTCATTGTGTTACAAGGGAATAGAGATTACAGTCGCGTATTATATAGTAATTTTGAAGATGGTTATTAATTTCTTTACGCTAGTGATGTAAGCGAGTCGATTTTAATATCGATAAACAAAAATCGAAAAATATCTTTAGAGAAGTTTTTATTTCGAAGCTAACACGACACATGCTTCTAGTTTGGTCCGTCTTTGGTCTCAGCGATAAACTCGATTTTATAGTGTGATATTATTCTTTATGTGGTGATGATATTTGAATATAAAATAAAAGACCTGGCTGAAGGATATTAGGGCTTTTGCAAGCTTTCATTTTGTATGTATGCAAAATAAATGTCTTAAGTATTTAGAATTTTTTATAAAATTAAAAAGCCAAAAAAAAAATAATATAAAGGAAAAAATGTGATGAGAAAAGACGACTCGATAAACATTAATTAACTTTTTGAGGGTGCTTTATTTCTTTCAACGTTTATCAAACGTCCGAATCATTTATAGTCGGACTCTAAAATTTTAATGTCGGGATTACTGTCGCAGCAGTAAAAACGCGGAGAACTTTACGACCGTAATTAATAAATAAATTATCGTCGAGCTTTTATTTAAAATCACCATTTATACTTGAGAATAAACAATTATTCAAAAAGCGATTCCTGCCACAGTATCGAAACACACGATTCGCGATACTAACGATTAGACTCACAAATCTCTCTTTACGATTCTTTAGCGCTATCACCGTATGTCTTTCAACAGCTGCTCGCACAGTGTTAATAAAGCCATTCTTCCCCGCCAAATATCCCGGGAAGCGCCATAGGCGCATCACACATGAAATATGATAATATTCTAATATCCAGAAATATGGTGGGGGAGAGGTTGTCACGTCGGCGATAACCGAGTGTTATCACGTTACTAAAAGCTTCTCTGTGACGCGGAGAACTTTGTATGGGAAGACATTTAAGCTTTCCTGACGCCATCCCCTGTATATTAGGCGGTATTATCGTGGTTTAGGGCATGGATAAGGATAGATTAGAAGTTCGTAACGGGAGAGATTTGAATTTTTGATTCGCATAAGAAGTAGATAAAGTGTAGTTGATTTGTAGACTGACAGAGTTTGTGATGTCTATTGAAATAAGACTTGATTTGACTTGATTTCCATGCGATGAAGCAAGAGAGGTGAATGTATTGAGATGATAGCCTTCCTATCATCTCAATACCGTTGAACAAGTTCTCGAGGTGACGGGGAAGTCGATGCGTATGCATTTTAATTCCGTTCATCGAAAATCACTGAACATGATCTTCGATGTGTTAAATTTAAAATGGATATGTCTAACTCTATTGACAATGACGGAAAAAGTTAATACAATCCCAATCGACAATAAGGAAATGTTTTGCAATTTGCAAAATGTTTTTTAAGAAATTGTAGTCTATATAAATAGTGGTATTAATCTCGTACGTCTCTTATAAAAAGAAAAACCATATTATGGGTTGTGACCCTTGTTGAATTTGTTGAGACAGGCTTAAGCTTTAAAGGCTATAGTTATAATTACTAATGTAGTATATAACATTAAAAAAAACCTTCATCCTTGTTTTGTGTAATTTTTAAAATAAATAGAAATATTGATTTTTAATGTTTTTGCTATTTGTGTTAACTTTTAAAGATGGTGATACAACTCACCACTCAGCTTATAATTATATTAGCATGATTAATAAATATTACCGATAAGGATCAGTAATTTTCAGAATAAATTGTAAAACTTTTTTTAGACAGTTAGAGCAACAATAAGAGTAAAAAAAGTTTAATTTTTTTTATTATTATGATACTTTCAGAATCATGACTCATATCGACATAGGTCGACTATTAAATTATTAAAAATAAATTAAATCGTAGGTTTAACAGGTTAGCCATACATACGTACTTACAACCTAGTGCAAAAAATAGATTTTATTTGAATTTCACAAAAACGCAAACAACTTTTGAATCTTTGAAAATCCGTGGCTCGCAATCGCATGGCGGTTAAATGGATAGGAATTGATCCTCGGTCGCCCCACTTCCATTGCTCTACTTACTCTGTGTATATTTAGTATAGACATACTTGTTATGGATCACTACAAGGTTGATGTTATTTCTCTGACGCTAGAGCAAAATTGCAGATTTTGCGATAATTAATTGTTCATTATTTATAGAAGGATGAAAATATTACCTTTACCTAAATGGGCTTTTAAAAAACACGATTTGGTTAATACGCGTACTTTAAACGTATTTTGGTCACCAATGGGTTTAGTTTAAATGCAACAACGGAATATTATGAACAAATGAATTATTATTTTCAGTGTATTGTTAACACCATGATAGTTGCTACGGTTCATTAGCAAACTAGTAGGTCTCAAAGCCTTATAGCCAAATTAAGTATTACCTATATTAAGGAGTCGAGTCCCTGAAGGTCTAGACGTAACGCATTAAATAGTTTACGCGCCTATCGTGAGTTTAGACCCTTGTTAACACGTGTGGTCCTTAATTACCTTCATACGACCTCAATACGACCTGTCCGCTAATCGTTGCGGTTGATCTTACAAACAATAGGTCTTAAAATTTTCAGTCAGAAGATATACGAATCTAAAGGCATATTATGTGAAATTCCGATTTTACGTAGAAAAGTTTTTGAAGTGAAACTTCTAATACAACTTTCAACAAGGTTGCGTTAAACATTTAACGCTACCATGGAGGGGGTATGAAAGCACTGTTGCGTTAAACGTTCAACGCTCCTGGGGAGGGGGATTAGAGACAGAGCGAGAGTGAATGCGTGGCACTCGAACGCATGCGCGTAGTATACCTGTTATAGGCCAGCGCGAGTGTTAGCAACGAGTAGCGTCCAATATTCTAACGTAAGAAGGAGAGAGAAAGAAAGATACCCAAAGGTAGAAAGTAGGAGAGAGAAAGAGAGTGAGTTGGTAGATCCCAAGCACATGCGCGTGGTATTCTTGTATGAGTTCAATAAAAATAAATTTCTACCCCTTCTTATTTTCATTTCCACATTACGAAGTTTCACTTTTTCCGCGCGGAGGGTATACACGCCCTATTTTTTATTTACGTAACCTAATTTTTTTCTTCATAATTTTGCATTGTATGTTTGTAATTACTCATAATATATTTATAAGTACTGTTCTTGCTAAATCAACTAATTACTTTGCGAAACGAGAAATAAAGAACTATTTGATTTATATTATATGTATAAATAAGTATTTGTAACTAAATATATATATAAAAACAATTATTTAAACTGGGAATGCGTGTGATAGGCTGACGTAAGCGATGATCTGTGGTCTCTGCCTACATTTCTGAGAAACAGGAAGATATCTGAAAAAAAGGACTAGCATTTGCACCCAATTTCATCTGAATTGTACTACTGAACTAAACTACTGAATTGATTCCAAAAATTTCTTCAGTAATTAAATAAGAAGTTTCCTGAGTAAAATGAACTATTAACATTTCGCCTTAACTTCATCTGCATATTGGTTCTATTACAGCTTCTAAAAATTCTCTCTTTCATCAAGAGCCACATTATTCCTGAGTAATATAGCTTAAATTTTATTTTTATACTAGCATTTATCCCAGATTCGTTCAAATCGGAACCGTGACTGGTAGTGGAACTAAAGTCGCAAGCGGGACGAGAAATAGCTTTGAAAGGTGCGACCGGGAGAGATCGAAATAGAGAAAAAGAGCTAGGTCGAAATCAGGTGTGGGACAAAAATTAGAAGCAGGAGCGTGAATGGAATCGAAATGAAGAGAAATACTAATATAAGAATTGAGAGCGAGACTAGAAACGGAATCGACTTAGATCGAGACCGAGTTCATAATCAAAAACGGGATTGCAATCGGAATCGAGATGAGACAATTTGGCACCGAACCAACTTGCGCTTATTCACTTCAAGCAGTGACGAAACCCAGTAGTTATAACGCAGAGTTCAAATAAGTATTTATTTAATTTCTATATATAAAATTTAAAATATTTACTATCATTTGTTATAATTGTGAAAGAAAACATGTATGCAGGAAAATTTAACGTAAGGGATATACAAATCACTTACAAATGTAAGTGATTTGTATATCACTATTTGTATATACATTGTATGTAAGGGATATACAAATCACTTACAAATGTAAGTGATTTGTATATCCCTTATACAATGCCTTTGAAAAATTATAGCGTAAACCGGTTTACATGTTATTCACTTACTGGGACACGATTTAATGATAAATTAAAATCATTATGCATTATCATACAACATTACTAATAACTGTATAATACACTTACTTAATGCATATTTTTATAGTATTTTGTGCATTTCATAACCGTAGAACGCATAATGCGCATTTTACAATTAACAAGGACGACGGACAAATTTGTGCCCAAGTAACTTTAGACTAAAAAGACATCATTGCTCATTTTAATTCTGTCTCATAGTATCATTAAACGGTTACGATATTGTGATATATTTTGGACTTATCATATATGCCCTAGTGTTTAAGGCTATAGTAGAAAATTAATTTTGTATTCAATTAAAATTGTCCAGGTCACAGTGAACTATTGAATCAAAATTCATATGATGAGTTTGATGGATTCAACAAGATAAACTAGGCCTCTATTCTCGTGGGAGAGGGCTAAATTCGAATGTGTATCGCAATCAAAAACACCATCTAAAACTAAATATAAATAACAAAAAAAAACAACTATGCAAATTCTGTAAAATTATCATAAATGTATAGAGTCTTAGTATCCTAAATAATTTTTTAATGCTTATGAAACAGAGTGATTAACTTTTTATTAAATTTAGTGTAAATACGGTTTGAGCGATGTTTTAACATATCAGCTTTTCCTGCAACCATGCATCGAAGAAAATCTAACAGGTTAATTTTCACCTACTTTTAATAATTACTATATCGATTGAGAATCTATGAGAACTTTCTATTTATATGACTATACAATAATACGACATTGTCGAACTGCTCAGACGATGAAACCGGAAGATAACCACTGAAATTGTTTAATGGATACCAGTGAATTGGGCTAATTTAATAGGATGTGAAATATCGTATGTATTGAGACGAAGGTTGGTCTTAGGGATTCTTTAAAGTCAAAAGGATAAGTGACTGAACAGGAGAATCATGAGAAATTCGAATCCGGTCTGGAATCTTAACGAGTCTCATCCAACCCTTGTATCGAGGGGTGAATAAAAAGGTGTTGAGGAATTAATAGCACATGGGCGGTTAAAAAATAATATCTCTCTGACGTAACCAAAAGAAACAGAGTGCACATTATATATAACAGCTCAGTTATTTATTGCTTCTACGGAAAAGATCGACCATTGAATTGTTCGCTACTCGTGGGAATAAGTTTAGATGAGATACTTCAATATGAAACTCTAAATTTGGCTAAGCGATTAAAGGACTGTGGCACAGCTCGACGAAAGTAAATATTTCCTCAAAAAAGGAAACATACGCTACGAAAAGTAAAATAAGAAAGTGAATGTAAAGAAAAAAAAAGTAGGATCTTCTGAGTAGTGCATTAAAGATTTCGCAAACAGAAAAATAGAGTGTGCCGTGCATCGAGCTAAAACCTAAACAAATAAACAATCATGTCTCTTTTTATGCAAGTTTTCTGTTGACTTATACATTAATTTTTAATTTTTAAATTGATAATTAAGGCTAATATAACTTAAAATTTTAAAAACCATCAATAACAAACGTTCTTTTAAAAACGTCGTATTTATAGTTTAAAGAATCATAAGTACTTTAAAGAAGTGCATACTTGAAAGTGCATTTAGATATTCTAACATGTTAATTATTTTTACATTATATGTTTTAATTTAGTTGCATTGTCCCATTTATTTATATATTTTTTTATTATTAAGAGGTACATGTAAATATTTCTAACAATAATATTCGTTAGGTCATAGATCTTATTTGTATAGGAAAATTTGAAAGGTTTAAAACGTTGTATTGGTATTCGAAAACACCAAAAACAATACTTGTAAATTAACAAATTAATTGTTTCATATTGAATAAGAGCGCTATCATGCAATATGTTCAACTTTTGTGTTTTTATTTTAAAAATCTCCGAGTAATAATTTGCAAAAGTAGCAAGCGCCATCCCTGGCGCGCGAGTCGGAGTTAATGTAGGTATTTATATCAGGCGCTTGTACGAAGATAAGATACTTCTCAAAGCTACCCTATATTTATACTGTGGCTATGATAACCTTCAATAATCGGATGTAAGGCTTTTATATTAAGGTGTATATTATTGTTATGTTATTTTGAGTTCAAACAGATATATCGATTAAATTAAGATACTTACAATCAAAATCAAACGAGTGTGAACGAAATTCTACTTATGAGATCCGATGAAAATACAGAATGTTATGAAAAGCTAGGATGCTTTGTAAATTTATACCATGATTAGTATACTTTAAAATTTAAGAATTGCACTCCTGTTGCATAAAGATGAAAAAGTATGAAAATGAAAAACCGGCAAGTACAAATCGAATTCGTTCATCGAAAGTTAAAAATAAGACAGTATAAATTTAACAACAGTATGAGCTTATACTGTTATTACGTTAAAACGTATACCGGCGGTGTTCACAACGATAACTGAGCGTGAGGAGGGGTCAAACGAACTTCACACGATTGTAAATTTCTTCTTCAAATTTAAAATATCATTATTTCGTAGATTATAAAATGACGTCTGAAATACGCCATGACAGTTAAATAATTTCAACATTACCACCCTTTTTTCAAATTTACCACTCTTTAAGGCCGTTAACTCTCAAGAAGAACGACCATGAAGCTTTAGGATAGCTCCATTCAAATCAAAATTATACGGAATCACAATCATACATAAAACTATTACAAAAAAAAAAAAAAACTGTGAGAAAAATAGTCACTCATATCCATTCATCCTTTCAATATTCAGAGATTGTAGGACTTCCTTTTTTTTTGCAGTGTTTGCTTAATGAAGTTTTTAAATTTATGTAAGATTTAATTTTGCATATCCTCAAGAATGTTCTTGAAAATGCGTACACAGAACCTCCTAAATGAGGTAGCGATCTTATCTAGTCGAGTAACACGTAAACACAGTTTATTTGTATTTCTAGTACTAAAAGTATATCTATGAGTATTTATCTTGAACAACTGTAATTTTTTTTCGTGTGTACATTAAATTATCATATATAAACTGCGATGAAAAGGTTGTATAGAACTTCATGGTCCATAGAAAATCCAATCTGAATGACTATAAAATATTTGTATCACAATATTTCTAAAAACGTCTGCATAAACCGCTAAGCCCAATAAATGGTAAGGGTTAAATTGAATTTTCAAACGATACAGTAATATTGTAATCAAAAAATCTATTTTGATGATATTCTAGACGTCAAGATAAGAAGGTTTATCATATGAATGAAAAATTCTTAAAATGATAGTCGGATATAATTTTTTGACATGAATGTTTTATATACTTAATAAGTCGTAATCGGTATGAGCTTGTCTATCTCGAGTGGTATCAATTTTGTCCGATCTCGATTAAATCTCTATCGAAGTTCGAATTTAACTAGCGATCTCGCGATTTCTCATTAAATGCGATCAGGATGATGTTCTGCTAAATTAAATACAATGTTGGTGTGTTTTCCAAACGTTTGACTATTTTAGAACAAAATAAATAAAAAATGTATTATCGACGGATAGCTAATTGCATTTATTTATAAAGAATATTTTTTTTGCCGTCGTTTAATCATATTTTAAATTATCACCGATTCTAATGTATAATAATCGAATGCAGTTTTTTTTCTATATATATTTTTTTCATTCGTGAACTACGTCGCTAAACGTCGCCAAGAACTAAACTATTGTAGAGCCTTGTACTGACATGCTTTTCTGCAATAGACATCAATGAACATACATTTATACCGGTGTTTGATTTTGATGTTGATGGAAACGGATATATACATTGATACGTATCTCTCTCGGCTCGGACTGAGGCGGCCTTCTAGAAAGCGGAAATGAGACGACTCTATCAGATTATATAAACGAAGCACAGATTATGCGAATGCTTGGATATGGAATACGTGCATGAAATATTTAGTAGTTAATAATGATAGTTTTTGTTTTCCTATACTAATTGCAACAACAGAATAATTGTCATGAATAAATTATCCCTCCAAATGTCTATTTCTTTCATCATTACTTAACTGAAACAAGCGCCATCTACAGATCTTCACAGGCCGAATTAATGTCGCCGCAGCGCATACTCTTTACATGCGGGTATGTGTATGTGATTAGGTGTCCAAATATTCGAATCTCTGAAAATTTCAGTAAAATCTGTGTTCAAGTGCTTCAGCCCCAAATAGAAGAGGACACGTCCGCAGTTGAATGAAACCAGTAGGCCTTGTACGACCCACTAGAGGCCAATCTCTATATAAGCCTGTCCCTTTCATTTAATACGTTCCACGAGAAAGACAGTCTTATAGCGCGACGCTTTTTCTAGGGCGTCGTGCTAGGCTCGCAGGCAGCTCCTACCAAAGTATGTCCTTTATTCTTTTCTATTCTGTTTCCGCTATTTTCTTCCAGCGTTTCGTTACCGCTTGTACATCAACAAAGGCAATCAGATCATAATCGATTATAATAAACAACAAATCTACAACCGATAAAGACCTGGCGGTGATGAGCTGATAAAAAAAAATTGGTTGTCTGTAAAGTCGGTTTACGGACGATAATTTTACGTGATAATATCATAAGAAAACATTGATGAAAAATTGCATACTTTTTACGAATTGAATTGAATTATTATCACTGAATTCTCATTATTCTGTGTAATATAAAGAAGGAGTTAATTGAAATTGTCGTAATAAACAATGGAAACCACATTAACTTTTCACTTCACTTTATAAACAGTTGACAAAACAGTTCACATGTAGGTTGTGTGCGGCCGCTGTCTCTCTTCTACTCGGACGTCTCGGCCGATGGAGTGGAAGAGAGATCGCTCGTTCCGCGTTCTCGCTCGCACGCTCGGCTCAGGCGGAACGCGACAATGACTCGTGCTTTTTCGTGCGTGCAGCCGGCGTTCATCGATTTGTAAGACGTTATCACGTCAACAATACCAAACATGGCAACTTACATTTATTTCGATTTTGCTGTGATCGCTAATTTATTAAATAAAATTAATACCCAACTCCGCGTACGGGCATTAGAATGTCTAAATTCTTGTTTTGCAAATCAAATTATTACTAGAGGGCGTGACTGAGCATTTCAGAGAACATTTGAGCATTTCATCGTATACATGTTGAGTAGCTGAGAATCGGAAAACCGATTTCTTGTTACGAATGAAGCTATAGTAATGATATCACACGAACTATAGGAAAATCCATAAAAAAACGTTACACGAATGTACTATATATAACTTTATAGGGAAATTTATATCGGAGTAAATAATTTAGGGGTTGTTGCATTACGCACAACAGATTCGGGAGGCGAGCGGCAAGGCGCCAGCTAATAAATCAAAGCGCCTTTGTCCGGCCGCTGGTTTTCTTTCCTAAATGATGAATCGCGTGTTGGGCCAAGCGGGCAATTTGCTGCCGGCCCTCTCCTATCCCCCCCAACCCTCTAACTAAACAAAAACAATTATTGTTTTTTTTTGTACAAACGTGAAAATTACGCCTCCGTAGAGGCAGAGCGAGACGGAAAACGTCGGAATTATGTGTACCGCATGTAGCCTACCGCTCACGAGCGAGCCTGTCCGGTGGAGAGAATGAAATGCATTCGATTTCAAGGTAGAAAATGCAGCGGCAACTTCTTTTTCACTTCTCTGACTCTGTCCCCCTCGGTCCGACGGACATGCTCACTTATGAATGGTAGCTTATGTCGTAGACGCTTCCTTAATAGACTGTGATAAGTTATAAATATTATAAAGAAGTTTTAGTGGTATCATTGTCACCGATTGTTGCTATATTAATAGATAATAGTTGTTTTCCATGGTCGGTAATGTATATATGCAGAAAAACACGATAACCGATTACGTGAAATTCTATCATTTATGTTTATATCATTTATGATTTCATGAACTCTATTTTTTGGATGTAGATTATGAATATGAATTAGTATACTTTATAAACAAAAATCCGGTAAAAAGGACCAGAATTGGAACCAGAATTGAAATCAAAAGCTGGGCTCGAATTGGGATCCTGCATCACACTGGGATAGATCGATAGAGAAGATGAACGAATTTCTTTTATGTTCATGCGGGCGAAGCCGCGAGCAAGTACAAATTATATAAAAAAAATAATGCACCATAGTGCAATTTTAATTTACTCCCAAAGAAGAGAGCGAGTACCGGCTACTCTTTAATGAAGATTTTCAACATATGTCACATTTGAAACTCGTTGGAAACCTATGGTTTGTAACTAACTCTATAGTTTTCTTTTGACGGTAGTCTCATCGGTAATATAGACCGACAGTACAACAGTATTATTTGATTTCAAAAAGTAATAAATTTTCTAATTCGCTTCAATTTTATTTCTCACATTAAGTGTTGCCACAAGTTGACGAATTTTTTTCCCTCGACTATAAAGTACTTGTAGCGACGGGCGAGGCGGAGTTCAGTTCTCGACTGACTGACTGACTGACCAGCATCGTTGTACACAATTCTCTTAAAAAAAAAAACACAATAAAACAAAATGAGCGGCGATGACTTAGTGTCATTACCGTTATTGTTTTACTTAATGAACAAAAAACGTTGAATGGAGAAAAAACAAAAGCGAATCCAATACTAATTTGTATTCATTTTTATCTTCATAATTACATCATTCCAGTTTTTTGTTTCTTTTTTGCAAATTTCTTCCCAGGCCAAGTATCGTGGGATTTTGTCGCCATAATTTTATCCTTATACGACGGTATATTTCTATCTTCATAACAAAATGCTTCATGTCTGCCATTTTGTTGCCCCGTACAGAGTGAACACGCGAGTACTGGCACACGGCATCCGCACGACACTGATACCTAACTGATGAAAATATGCGACAGTGTGCGGGATCTCATATAAAATTTATAGAGTACGCGATTTCTGACGATCTGATCAGAAAATTTTCTGACTTCCGATCAACGTGCGTCCGGAGCTCATCAGAAGTGGAGATACCACATCAGAAGTACAAGTCCACGACTGCATAACTGACTCTATAAATATTCCTGATAATATCTTTATTGTTCGAACATACATACAGACGTCTTATCTAACAAATATCTTTTGTCAAATATTATTCTTCTTTTAAATGTTAATTTATTTATTTTCTCATTTAAGAAATGTCTTTATCAACTTCAACTTAATTTTTATATTGAAATTAAGGAAAGTTTTTTTTTTCGAATTAGCAACTAATAATATTCAGATTACGAATTACTACTTTCCGTGATTCAAGCCTATTAGTGTGGGGGCGATATATCGATCGAGTGGCGTCGGCCGGCGCCCCGCCCTATATCGATTAAACGCACCTACGCGCAACCCTACGTGTCGACTTGACGATTTATTTATGAATCGCAACTATCATAAAATAACGTTAGCTTCAGCTCGACAGACCGCTTTTGTAGACTGTAGGTAAGATAAAAGAAAAAAAGGCGACATCTATAGACAAAGGAGCTACGTTGAACCCAATATGTAACTGAAAATATGATTTATGGAGTACGTGCCTGTGTATTACAATAAAATGGCTAGAATTTTTTTTAAACAGTTTGATTAATTCCATATTTTGGATAAACATTTATTTTTGATTACAAAAAAATGTATTAACAATCTGATTCTGCTCGGCGGGAAATTTTGCAATAGTTAATGGTACGGGATTTGAATTTTTTTATGCAAGTAAAACAGGACTGCCCATTACAAAAATGGTAATGTCCGATTTAAATAAAAATCGATTCTGTAGTGATAAATCGTAATTATTTTGAGAAGCCGTCATTACTACGAAACGGATAGTTATAAACAAAACGATGCTAATGTTTTTATTGATTTTTAATGTGTCATAGCAAAAGATACTAATGGAATATTATTACTAATGCCTATCTCTCTGTCTGTCCGTCCGTCGTTCGCATGTATCTTTCGAACCGCAATAGGTCGACACTTGAAATTTTCATAGAATGTTTACAATGAACCACTATAGCAACAAATAATAAAAATAATGTAAAGACAAATATGAAAGGGGGTTCCCATACTATAGACATGTTTTCTTCGGAGTTTTTTGCTCAGCCTTAATAATGGCAATGTATAACGGTACAGTTATAATAAATATTCTTAAGTAAAACAAAAAAATAATTAAAACTGAACTAGCGCTAATTTGTTTCTGCGTCATATAGGTGCGTGACACTTTGTCTGACCTTAGTGCATACTATTGAGTGTGAATATTCTATGTAGTATTAAATATCGTACGGTACGGTAGTGTAGGGGCTAAAAGTCCAGCGGGAAAGAAGTTCTAACCCACTCAACATTGTAGAGTACCACGCTAAAAACAAAGGGGTAAGGGACGATGTCTATGGCGCGAGCGATCAGCCCTCGCTAGATATTGTCACGCGCAAGGCGACTGTCGGAAATTTTTGACCTCTAAGAGTAATATAACTATTCCTTCTGGTTTCTCTTGTAGATTTGAAATTAATAGTAATAAAATGGTTAAGTGAGTTCTTATCACAGCGTTTTGTGGCTATAAATAATGTACAGCAGTAAAATTTTCTTGTGGTTAACTAATTTTTTTTATGATTTTAAAAATCACTATAGATATAGGGTGAAAAGTCCAGCGGGTAGCGAGATGAATCTACCGAGAAAAATTTTGTATTATATATTGCGAATTTTATTCAGAGAGCAAATGCAGGGAGCAGTAGATTCAATATTTTTTATAGCATTTTAGAAGAGAAGACGACCATGCGAAACACCGGAGAGTATAACACGGTCCCCGCCGCCCACGGACCCTTAGAATTCTATAAGTGTCAACGGATCGTTGTCGACCTCTTGGATAGGAATAGGATATCTGATGGAAGAGGAGTACAGTGATGCAGCGCGGTGATGGAGGGGGAATGTACCACGGAAACTCTCACTCACTGGACGAAACACACAGCCGAAGGTGTTACTTCACAAGAGTATGTGAGAGCGTAGGATGTCATCGGTCGAGCCAGCCCACTATCAGCTCGTACTGCCGCCAAGTTGGTAGCAACACAATATGGCTCTACCACCACAGATAGCTCATTTTTATTAACTCTTATTTGACCATAAACACCTGATAGATTAACAATTTGAACAGATGGATTTCACAGACTTCGAGTCTGGGAATTTTTATCCTGTGAGGGGGACTGATGATACTACAGAATTGTATTTCACATTTGGCACTAAATTGTTTGAAAATTAAATGAATTGTTTGTTAAACATTTTTGATTGTTAAAGTGTCAAGCTGAGTTTTGTGTAAAGATTTTTTGAAGCCATTTATATTGAGAGATACTACTAGATTTTAAAACTTATAGGCTTTGGAGTGGAAATTTGGACTATTAGCTCCGCAATACTCTAGTAGAAAACCCTTTGTTTCAAGTCCAAGTACTAAACCGGTTTTTTAAATGGTTATCGATTATTGAAATATAATGTAATTAAAAGTTATGATAAAAATTACTCTATTTTTTGACTGCGTTTAGTGCAGTTTGATTTCTTTACAGCACCAAGAAACCGTTGACCTAAGTACTTGATATTAATGTTGACTCGATGTCTCTACGCATTTTGGAAAAAGTAGGCATTAATAGACAGATAAACAAAGGGCCAATCGGACATACTGACGACAAAGTGATTCTATAAGAGTTAGTTTGAGGTACAGAACCCTAAAAAATAGAAAGACAATGAATTAAGAACGAAAAAATGTCATACGAGAGTTTCGGATCCGTGACTTATACTAATAATGACAGATCGCTTTCGATACAATCTGGCGTTGTTGTAAACAAAGCAATTCATTTTGATCACTCCACAGTCATTTACATTTGAATAGCGGCTCTTATTATATTTATATTTCAGTGAATAGACCAATGTTTTTATGAAGTATTTTGACAATAAATATGGTTGAAAATTATATTACATGATTGTATATAAGGAATATCAATGAAGATGGTAATGTAAATACCATATTTGGAAAATGAAAATTGGTTGTCGATTTCAGTTGGCCATATTTGTTTGCATTTTTCTGGATTTTATCGAAAGTGACTTTATGAGTGTAAAGTGTAATAAGAGAATCGACTACCCGCACTAGTGCATGGAAAA
Source organism: Eumeta japonica (assembly GCA_005406025.1). Lineage (NCBI taxonomy): Eukaryota > Metazoa > Arthropoda > Insecta > Lepidoptera > Psychidae > Eumeta > Eumeta japonica. The sequence continues at coordinate 112,363 of BGZK01001241.1, forward strand.
AAACATTTTGTTATTGTTTATCGGAAAGAGGTTTGATTGAGGCGCAAATACAGTTGAAAGAGGGAAGAAAAAAAAAATGTCTGTTATACGAGTTCTCGATTCCATTATTTTCCGAGGATTAAAACAATTTTCAATAAAGTGCGAATGAAATAACAAAGCCCTAATGAAAAGAGTATATCAATAAACATTGGCTACGTGACACAGCATAATAAAAAGAATTTCTTCAAACAAACTCATCGAAAGTTTCTATCGTCTATCTTCCGACTCCATTAGACCCTTGTCAATGTGTAAAATGTATAACCTATCATAATAATTATCAGCTTATAAACGTCCTTCTGCGGGTACTAGTCTCATTTGTATGGCTAAGAAGTGTTGCAAATATGCCATACTTATGGGCGGGTCTAAGGTGTGGATGGGTACGCGCATGATAAGCGACTAACTACAACGACTTTCTGTCATATGCCCAAGCTGCCGCAAGGATTCTGACTGTGGTTAAAGATTTACATGTCAGTAGTTGAGAAGTACTTCTTAATACATGTTTCTAAATGCTAAAGCACTTATGATACATGATCCTACGAAAGATCAGAGCAGTCACTCATCCAGCTCCCTATCTTGGCATATCTTGCTTAATTTCGGTAATTGCTACCTAACCATTACCGCTTCATAATGTAGTCAAACGATCCGAATTGACAGAAAGTTAATATATAACAATATGAAAACAATATAGAACGGTAAAATTAATTAGTGCATGCTATTGAGAACCAAGAAATAACTAATTGTATAAAATGGCACTTCCGGGCAAAGTGCAGTGAAGCAGTGTCCATTCTCATAATATTTGTATGTATTTTGTTGTAGGAATTTAAAAGGGAAATACTTTTACATAAGTCTACGTAGGGGATGTCTAACCCTGAGGGCACCGATTTTGATTACACTAGTAGACAAAATTTTTATTTTTGCCGTTGCCGTGAAATTTACTATGGTTTTTATTTACTTATGACGTGTTATTTTCATATCTACTCTTAGGAGTTTTTGTGCAGCTCAAATGACTTTACTGCTAATTGTCATAATTAAAGTGTTTTTGGTTGTTGATAAAGTGCGTGTTTCGTTTTGATCATATTAATTTTTAAAGTTTCTGCAACATGAGTACTTCAAGAAAAAGTTGTGCAAACGATCCAAATCATTTTTGTTACATGTGTTTGATGTGTGTGCGTAATTTTTTAATAAAATTTTTCTTAGTAAATCCGTCTATTTTTTGTGATAGTAGATATCAGAAACTCAAAAGCTAGCGCTGATCGATAAATTACACTTATCTATTTGAACTCAGCACGCCACGTATAGCCAGCAACAGATGGTACATTGTAAACTGTTGTTATCAATGAAAATTTAATTTTTCAGATAAGCCTATAAATAAGGCATTCGCACTAGTATTGCAAATGCGAAATAGTCTCCGTCTGTCCTCGGTTGCCCTGGTGACGTGCGCGCCCGGACACAAAAAAGGGAATTTGTCTTTCAAGCGAGACGGAGTCACCTCGCTGCAGCGGCCGTCCCCCGGCGTACGGGACGTGCGGCCGTTATTCATCTAGTGGCGCACGAATCCACTTGCACTCCCGCAAATTGATTGAATTATATGGTTATAACGTGGTTTTTCCCGCTTCAGCCCGCGCACGCAATGTGGTCCGCTTCGAGTATCCGCATCGATTAACGTACCTCAAGTCTGACGACGCGGTACCCGCACTCGTGCGTCCACGCCGCCATTTCTGTTCTCTACGTTTTAGGGAATAGACTACAAATTTGGGCATTAATTTGGGCTAAACAACAGATTTCGATGAAATTCAGCTCGGAGATAGTTCGACACCAGAGAACGGATATAGGCTACTTTTTGTTTGTTTGTCTACTCATAGCTCAACAATACTTAAACTAATTTTAATGAACTAGTAGAGCACATCATTTTATAATATATGATCTATTGTCTGCATGTCTCTATGTCGATATGTCTACTAATAACTTGACAATGAAAGGTATCTGAATCGATATCATAATCGAGAGCGATTAGAAAAAGTAGAGACGCGGAATTGGAATAGAGAAAAAGACCGAATGAGAACTAACTGTGAGATCAGAACCTGAATCGACCACGGGTTCGAATTAGTGTCAATGATCGCAAGATTGCTCGATAAAATATGAGAAATTAAATACTTGACCATGCAGATGGAGCCGCAGGCAAGAGCTAGTAACGAACATTTTTGAAATTGTGATTTGATGGGAGTACAAGTTTATTATATTTTGAAACTTCGCACGGTGACCTTGTAAGTTTTTTTGAGCAATTTGGTTACTATACTACACTTTCGTAAATGCTCTGTATGCTGTGACAAATGAACAAACGGACGACCTGGAAAAGTAATTCTGTTCATTATTTTATTGATTATCGTACGACACCTATTACGATGGCCCGTAAAATCGAGTGCCGTATTTGGTCTTGTTCCTACAAGTTATTATTACGAGGGCTACTACTTATGCGTCTGGAATATCAAAAAGAAACAAACGTCTACCATTTAATATAGTTTTATTGCTTTTAAAAATATTCGCTATCATGATCGGTATATTTTTGCATGGATGAACTTATCAACTAGTAGAAATGGACACTGAAAACCTACACCACGCAAAGGAAATAAAGAATGAAAGATTAAAGGAAGATAAGAATTAGGAAAGTTTTTCTTTAAAGAAGAGTTCAACACCATCTAATAGTTATTGCTTTAAGATCAAAGACAAAAAATAAGTTGGACACTCTAGTTACATATGAGATAATTGCACAGACAAGAATGAGCTATGACAGTAGTAAGTAATAAAAATGGGCTGCACGAAATTAATAAGGTTATAGCTGAACTTTGTTGGTTCTAACTGAAACTAGAGAATACAAAGATTGTGGATGATCTTTACCAATTCTAAAAAACGAACAATGAGATCTGCACTAAAGGAAGAAAAATTAGAATAAAAGATTGAAGGAAGAAGGAAATTGGGAAATTAGGATTTCTTTTAAAACAAAAGCTCGATATCATCTAATGAGCACCGCCTTAAGATCTACTACAACAGAAAGAAAAATTAGACGTCCTAGTTACACATGAGAGCCTTGGGTAGACCGAGCTATTACAACAGGAACCAAGAAGAAAAGGCGATTATAGTACAGAGCAAAGCGGAAACTTCAAAGGCTGTCGATGACATTTGTCAAGTTCTTAACGGTCGCTAAAACTTCTTCACCAAACTGAGAACATAAACAATGAAAAATCGACTGAAGAAAAATCCAGAAAAGATTTGTTTAAGAGCTCGACACCATCTACTCAACTCTAAGTTCTTCTACAAGAAAGTTATTCGCACTTGGGAGATTCGCATAACAAGACAGTAGTTTTACAACAGGAACCAAGAAGAATACACGACATTAGCACAGACTATAGTAGAAATTAGAAAGGCTGCAGATGAACTGTTCCAACTCTCAGAAATGGACGTCAAAGCCTGCAAAGCAAAGGAAACGAAGAACGAAAGAGAAACAAAGGAACATACCTTCCCCACTGTATTTATTGACACACTATATCTATCTATTACCTATCCCGAATCCAGTTTCTGGCTAAAGGTTGCACGAATACCGGCTGGCTCTACACTCCCGTCACTCATAATCCAAGCTAGAACCTACACTCCCCCCGATATTTACGCTCCCTTCGGTGTATCGGGACTTGTCCCTTTCAGTCATTGCGACTGGCTGAAGGTTGAGCGATGATGATGATGATGATGATGATGCTGAAACCAATTTTTATATCACTTTTTCCATTCTGATTGAGGCATCTTTAAAATGAGCATTTTGAACGCATCAATGACCTCTTCCCGGCTCGAAAAAAGTTGACCAGGTAATTTATTCTTTACGCTTGGGAATAAATAGAGATTTTTGGGTGCCAAATCGGATGTTGGCGGATGACCCGTCAATTCAATCATTTGACCTTCCGAAAATCGAATTGTTTCGGTCGAAGTGTGACAACTAGCATTGTGATGATGAAGAATGATTTCTTGTTGTTGATTGTTTTTTATAATTTCTTCAAAGACTTCCGACAAACAAATGAATGTATACCACTTCAAATTAACAGTTTTACGATTCTCTAGTGGCATTGTAACCATATGTCTATTGATACGAAAAAAACATGCAACGATTTGCTTCAAAGTACTTTTACCACTAATCACTTTTGTTGGGTTCGGCTCATCTTGGAACACCCATACCCTTGACTGTTGTTTAGTTTCGGGGTCATAAGCATAGATCCTAGATTATTCACCTGTGTAGATATTATAAATAGCTTTTGACGCACCATGATTGTATTTTTTGCCATTTTATTTTGCGCTGTTTTTGATCAATGCTCAAGTTGTGAGGAATTCAATGCAAACAAATTTTTTTACAGCCAAATTTTCGTGTAATATCTTGTGAATGTTCGTCATACATAAAATATTACACGCAGGGACGCCTTTATCTCACGATATGCATAATGACGATCTTGCATTATTAGTTTCCGCACAACATCAATACTTGTACTACAACAACCAATTTAGGGCGACCTTCTATAAATTTGTCCGTGAGCATAGACCGCCAACGATTAAACTCACTAAACCAGTAATACACAGTGGTTTTCGATGATGTTTCATCCCTAAAAGTCGAAGTGAGTCGATCGATGCACTGTATTTGAGTTAGCCTACGCCGAAAATCGTTATAAATCATCACACGAAAATTTTCAAGAGTTAAATCCATGGTGATAGAGACATGCAATTTTCAAAATGATGCCACAATGGTAAAACAATTGACAGTTACATGAAAAAAACTGCATTCTACAGCCAAGGAGTTCCACTTTTAAATGTTGTAATTACTTTTTAAATATTGTTCTGTATGTGGCCAGTTCTGGATACATAAATAGCAGCCCTCGTAATCGCTTTATGGACGGCTGAGAATTCATTATATCTATTACAAATAAATAGGACTGAGGTAGTAGTTTTTTTGTTGGAAGGTTTTTGGTGAAATACAACGTGACTTATTATTTCTTTCAGAAGTAAAGAGGAAAATTTTAAATCTTTTTTTTTAAAGAAGGTGTTTGCACGCTTGAATTTATTTATTAATTGCAAGAATCTTTATAAATAATAACTTTTAATGTTTGGCACGTAGATTCTTAAAGGAATGACCTCAAAACATTTAAAATAAAATATGTGCCCAGAAGCATCGATTTGAATAGCATTATGGATATTGTGTATTATAAAATTAATTCTCCTTGTACTTATTATTTCTAAGAAAAAGTTTATAATACTTCTTATTTATAAGAAATCTACTCAATTTCTTTGGTGTTGTTAATGATTGCTCTACTGTTCTATTAACAAAAATATGATTTTTATTTTAACATACAGTTCTCGAAAGTCACTGAAACATTAACAAATATTTGCTTTGGTAGATAAAATCAATATTTAGCGTTCACAATACAAGTAATAATATCTGAGCGCTTAAAAGCGTAGCCCTTAAATGAGAAGGTATCGGGTTTGAAGTCTAACAACGGGTCAATTAACTTATGACTTTCCAACTTCGCTCTCTGCCTTAGCCCATCGGCCATGAAAATTGTCATCGTATTGGTGACAAGGGAAGTTAGCATCTCTCATCCACCCTGGACCAAGGTGGAAGATTGAGGATCTGAGCCACTTACTGATGTGAATAGACTGTGGGGGTTTATGTTCTGACAGAGGGAAGATAGAAAACTGACACGACAAGAACATAACGAAAACTATAATGTAAAATAAAAAAAACTTAACTTTTATTGAGAAAGTGTGAATTTATCGATTACGTATTAAATAAAAATATTGATGCAAGTGAATTGCATATTAATATAGATAGCATAAAAAGCGTCCCATTTTGCAGTTTTGGTTGGTCGTGATGTCTACTCTTTATAGAAATTCTAGAAAGAAATGAAAATTTTGGTAAAATTAACTAGCTAGGTGCGAATTTACCACATTCTTGTAAGTGATGTTAAGAGAATGTGATAAACTATCATTCTTAGTAAGTCTTATGCTTTTTAACAAATGATTTTCGAAGTTCATGAATTATATACATTTTGATTAACGTTTGCTTTCATAAATGCTATGAACAAATAAATACTGTCAAATTTTAATGCTAATCACAAGGTATAGTAATTAAAACAATTGCAATGTATGCAGTATGGAAAATTAAATTTATTGCCAAGAAATACATAAGACAATGAATACATTATTAAGCTTCATTATGAAAAAAAAACTAACAGTATGGCAGAACTGTAATATAACAATAATAATAAATTAATAAATTATAAGCATTATTTATTCAGCACTCATATATAATCTAATCATACTTTATTACGCTCACAAATCATAAATAAGAGCCCAAGATAAGCGCGGCCGGCGTTCGTACGGGCGTCAGTATTGACGTGGGGCCCCGAATGAAATACATCCATCCATCTATAAGAATCATTGTGTTCTCGGGAGGAGCGAGTAACTTTCCCTCGAAATCGGGCCATTTTTCGAGCGTATCTCACTCATTCGTAGGGTTCCTTAGTCACCTGCTGCGACATTTCCCGACAGATATTATTGAACGTTGGAACCTATCAAACACAATGTAGTTTTTGTGACAGGTCAAACACTTTGGCGGGAAAATTTTAACTTCGCCGCTATCCGATCATTTGTAATTCTAAGAAATATACATGTTACATGTAAACAAGATCTTTTCAAATTCATTGCTCATAGAGGAAATTTACGATTCAACAGGCGATTATTCCAGGACAATTATAGCTGTTAGTAACATGAATTGTTTAACCAAGAAATAATATTATTGTACAATTTCATTGTGTAACAACTCTGGCCAGTAATGATATGGTATCGCATGAAGACGGCCACGTCTTTTTTGGGTGTACCTACCTGCCTATCAGATATTCCTAAAACATATCGAATAGTATGATCTATTTTTTGTATAATCCGATGTGTCTCTGCCTGTCAGTCTTTCGGCTTGTCACATTTCCATCGCCGAAGAACGTTTAATACGTGAAGATATTGACAGTCGTAGACTTGCGATCCTAAAAGATATGTATCTAAGACGTAAACTACCAACTTGTCGGAACGACAATGCGGAGGACGAAACGAGGTAATGCAGGCAAATGAGAATCACTCGTCAATAACGAAATATTATAACGAATAAAGATTAAGAGCCTCTTCCACCCTCTTTTTTTAAACTGGCATTTAACATTAAGTCACTTTTAAAACGAAATTTGCGTTCCACATGCTTCTTTTAATGCTTGTTCGAGTCGAAATCCGTGAAAATGAAGACATGATATGCAAAATCAATTTTAAAAGTGACTTTCAGTTAAAAGCGAATTAGAAAGGTGGTCAAAGGGGCCTCAAGATTATTAAAAGCCTCGAATAGTATCAGTTTTTATCAGTTCAATGAAATTTGTCTTAAAAAATTATTAAACTCTGAAATTTTTTTTCAACATCATATAGTCCTTGTTAATACGCATATTTTGAAACCTCCATCGTTATTAAACTTAGAGTTGATGAAATCAGAGCTAATTTGCATTTTGGCCGAAAATGAGACCCTTACTAAGGCGAAAGAAAAAACATTTTTATGATAAAAATTATTTTCAACTTTGCTGTCGTATTTAGGACGCGGGGTAAAAAGCGAAGTACAGGCGCGGTCCGTTTTAAAACTGGATAAAACGGCACCGGGCGAAGCTGGGCTGATTTGATACCAACATGTAAAAAAATTAATAAAATTGTGAGCAAAACAGCGAACAACTATACATTCGTCCCGAGTATCTGGGCCTATGCACTTCATCAGAACACCGCAAAGCTCGTTACCCTAGACCGATAGGAGCTTAACGCGTCGTAAGATCTGGCCACTTTCCGTCATATTTTATCCACACGCCGTGTATCCTTTATCACTTATCGGCTGTCGTGGTGCATCCGTTATAAATTTCATTAGGGATTTTTTCATTATTTATCATTGACTAGGAGCACTCGTGGCTCATCGGTTAAGAGCATCGTTTTCGGACCAGAAGGCGCACCGGGTTCGATCCTCATCACGGGTGAAATGACCGATGAGTTTTTAACTTAAGAGCCATTCGCTTTGTCAGTCGGGGAGCATGTCAGCGATTAGAGACGTCCTAGACGTCGCCATCGCACCGATGATGAAGGTCATTAATAGTCTTCCCAGCACTGGGGCAGTATAGAACGAATGAGGTCCAAGCCCTCCCCATGTGAAATATGAAGACTGCGGGAGGGGGGTAAGTCTTTAGTAGTGAAACAAATAAAACTTGACACAAACACTGCTCGTTAGGAATTACTAATTAGTACATCGTGTGTTCTAACTTGGAGGCGCTGTGAATGGTGTCAACGCTTCTGTGTAAGCTTTTGCTTCAGCGCTTATATATACAACGGACGAACGTTTGTTGGGTCGGTCACGTCTACTCTTCTGAAGTCATACTTAGGCGAGATCTGTTCTGACTTACGTAAGAAAATAGTTTTGAAGAACTATTTTTGTATATGATCCCGTTGTTGCGTATTCGTTCTTTGTACCTTCGTGTAAATTGAGTTTCTCACTGCGGCAAATGGGATAGTCTTACCGGGACTCATAACGAATTTTTTTATCTTGATTTCGGTTTACTTCAATCTCGGTTTTTGCTCTTTTACCACTGAACATCTACAAGAATACAAATGTAGCTATACTTAATGTAATATCAAGTGTTAGAACGGTAGAATGTCTTATGATTATGACCAAGGCCGATGAATGGTCACTTTTGGTAGAGCTCTCTTAGAAAACTAGTTAAGTTAGATTTATCCTACAAAATTGTTGACTTGTTCATCACTTGAATTGGAAAAAATGTATGACCGATTTTCAGTACTTGTAATTATTAAAAATGTGGATCTAATCAAGGCCTATTTTCAAAAAGAAACTGAAATCAAAACTGGAGTAGGAAAAAGAACTTCTTTTTTCATACTTCAGGTGAGTCAGTGTTGATAAAAAGTCAAACTTCGTATAAACGTGAAAGGCGAAAACAGTTCAACAAAGCCAGACGAAATTATGACATCGATTTTGAGCTCAAGCAAATAGCGACGCCAGACAAAGCACTCATTTACTTTGCTCTTCTGTATTTGTATGGATTCTGAGATAACTTTATGGGCTGATTGTCTGATAGCATCTTATTGGTCGAAAAAATAATTTCCTATTACTCGTATTATTATATGTTATCGTATTACTTTCGCTTCAATATTGCAATAAAGAATAATATGTGATCTCGGTTGCAAATAAATATTTATTTTTATGCATGTTTAGGTCAATCACTTTATTGAATGGTTAAATCAAATACTCTGTATGCTATGGTTAATTGGATTTAAATTTATTGATAGCTTATTGTTAGCATAAATAGTATATCATTGTTTATCCTTTTGTAAGCAGGAAAAAATTCTTCCTTTTATCATCGATTATAGTTCATTTAGTTACTAGCAATCTGCCCCGGCTTCGCATAGGTAGTAGTGATTATCTATACCCTGATTACTTATAGTGGATGGATGGAAGCGGTCACGTGACGAAATTTAAGCAGATTTCTATAGGTAAATTGGCTTACTACGCTCAAAAAGAAATGTATAAATTTTTAGGCAAAATGTGACACACAATTGCCATTTATTGTGGTAGAGGCATGCTATGGTCAACTTCTAAATGGTTGTAGCATGTAAATGTGCCGGCTCGATCGTGCAATATTACACTCTCACAGAATACAGGCGTGAAGTAACAGTATCAATTCGTGCAGTGAATGAAAGTTCCGGTGGCCTACACCCCTTCATTACCCCACAATCGCCTTCCATCAGCCCCCTATCTTCTACATCAACCCATTCCTTCCTCCATCAGACATCCTATTCCTACTCAAGAGAACGGCAACGCACAGGTGACTCAACCGGACTCGCGAGTGGCCATGAGCAGCGGTGGCCACATATACTCTGATGGGTGGTTTACATTTTGTTTGCCTCTTGATAATGATATAAAAATCTGCTGATCCAGCAGGTAATATACATGCCCACGTACATACATCGACTTTTATATACATACATGCATACGTGAATACATAACTATTTATTATTTACACAACAATCAAATTCGAATAAAAAATCTAAAATGTTGCGCTACAAGCCTACTTACTGTAGGACCCGTCCAACATTCTGGTGTGGCGTCACCGTTATGTATGTATGTACTCAAGTCGTTGTTGAAAATATGTTGAATGTTAACGTTCATATATCTCAGTTTCATCGGCTGTGGTTCCTTTAGTGAAGTTATCATAAAAAAAAGAAAATATTATCTATCTGTGAACATAAACATTATTGCGTCCATACTAGCGACAGAGTCAAGACGGTGTTCAATTACGACCTAAATTGCCCTGTATGTTAGCAGTGGCAAATTAAAATTTTAGTTTGGCGCGCATTTGTGTGGTAGCTACGGAAAAAGTACGGTCTTTTACGAAGGTTTTGGTTTGAGAGAACTTCTTAAATTTTTCAGCGACTTACCACTATGAGTTGTATTAGAAATACAAGTATGCGAGTTGTCGCAGCTATGTTTCTAAAGCTAGGTGTGGTTTTAGGAAGAAGTAATTAAAAAAGTCATTGTTTCTATATAATCTTTACTTATTTTTATTTTTTAAGTAAATATTTATGTTTTTTGAGTATCGTTTACGCAAAAAAAGACGAAAAAACCACTCCCTTACATTTTCGCAATTTAATTTTTGTATTGACCTAGATTTAATTTAGCTAAAGAACTTTATTTTTATAAGTACCCTAGTTCTTTTATTATTCGATAATTTTGAACAAAATGTAATTAATTTTCTGGTCAAATAGATACGAAATAGCGGTCATTTGACCTAGTAAAAAACTACTTATCTAAATAAACCATTAAGACATCTACTAGTCTAAATAATCTACTAACATATAAACAAGTTTGAAATACGATAGTTCTAAAAATAAATATTACTAATTTATTATTACAACAATATAGTGCAATAATTAATTTATTAAGCGACAAATTTTCCATACGGAAGACGAAAGTGACGGCATACATCTATTGACACGGCCATAGTCGTAGCAATTCATAGCCTTTCGAACTGGTATTCATATCCAGCGGAATGATATTTGTTACTACATGTAATATTTAATGTGAGGGCAGGTTAGGCAGGTAATTCTATATGCTATGTAGCGATGAATATTATGTATCTAAATATTTATCGCTGTTAATAAACTAAAACAAAAAATTTTTACAACGTGAATTTATCATAGTCCCACGGCAAAATCGAAAGACGCCGAGCGAAACTCGGTTGCCCGGGCAATAAACGTAAACCGACAAAAACATAATCTATGGGAACAGGTACAGATACACGTCTCATTGCGATAAAAGCTTTTGCATCGCCCGGTATTAATATTCCATTCGACGCGGCCGGAATGTAAAAGAAATCAAATACACACAGCAATCAGCTAAGTGTTCGATGAATGCCTTCCAATTGAAAATCCCATTATCGGGAAATGCTCGTTATTACGAACAGCGGCGGCAGAGTGTGCTATTTTGTGGTCACTGCGCAAACTGTGATTACTTGTCGAATATTGTCAGTCTTTTATGTGTGTGTATATATATGTGTGTGTGTATGTATGTATATTTGTATTTATTTATTTGTATATTAATAATTGAATGAGCTTCTTTTAATTGTAATTATTGCAAATAATTGAAACGACTTTTTTTTGTAAAAGGTTTCCTTTACACACATATTATCTAACTATGAAACATATTTAGTATCCACATTAGCAATTCCTGCGTTGTGGTTAACTAGACTTTAAGTCTATATAAGTTCACATGCTTTATTTCAAATTCTATTTTTCATTATTATTCAAATACTTTATACATAAACTCAATCGTACAAGATTCGTATCTAAACAGGTGATATGTTATTACTAGTGTTAAAATACGTACATATATACATTTATATATACATACGAATGCACATACTTGTACACATATACACATACAAACATATATATACATAGTCTTCGAGTCATGGTTCGTTATATATATATATATATATATATATATATATATATATATATATATATATATACACGTTTTCATTATATAGAATTTAAAATAATGTAATAATGATAAAAATTAATTCATTACAATTTTACGTTCGTTAAATGCTCGCCTTGTGTTGTATGTGGTAATTTATATTAAAGTGTGATTTATGTTGCGCGACATTATGTGAGGGAGCGACATATAAAAAAAAAGAATGGAGCAAAGAACCTTTCCTTGTCTTCGTAGTTTTTTGTTACTAGCCATTTTTTTTGTTTAACCTCCACTATCTAATCTTGATCTGTATATAGTATTAAGGCATTAATATATTTTTCTATATGCAATGGGTGCGCAGTAACGAAAAGTTATTTGTGCAAGTGAACAAAATATTGACAATTACTGGCCATTTCGGCGTTTTATTTGTATTCTCTCTGTCGTCATTTGACTGCATTCCTTGTGGTTTTGTAAAATCTCTCAAATTTGTATTAAATCGTATTAGATACTAGTTTTCGCCCGAGGCACTGCCCGTCTACATATAGAATGAATCCCTTCATCTTTTCTATTGACCAGTCACGCTGTTGTCCACGATCCTTCGATATCGATGCCTGTCCCGCCCTCGACTTCCATCCCGGTCTCGATTTAAATTTTGAATCCGAACATCCCAGAGGAATTCGAACTATAACACCGAAAATACACGTAATGTCGCTGAATAATTTTATTATGAAACAATCACCCTTCGATTTTTGGTCCCGATTCTCGGAAAGAAGTTATAGTAAACCCTAAATATTATTTTTTTATAAGTTTCATATTTCTCAGAAATTATATTTTGAATCGATGAAGTGGATTTTACGTGATTCGCGTTCAAACAGACAAACCGACACACAGAAAAAAATAATGAAATATTTTAGCGTTTATTACATATTCTTCGCCCCTCTCCCAGATATTTTTATGAAAAATCTTTAATATGTGTATGTATTTATTGTTCGAGTGTACGAAATATACAATTTTATAATGTGTATAGATTTAATTCCGAGAAGTTCACTATTATTTTATGTACAAACTAAATATAGATAAATATTACGACATTTAGATTATATATGGGAGTATTTTTTTTTTGTCTCGCAAACAGGCTAAAAACTTCGTTTAAATACAAATAGGCTTATTTATATTTGAACGATAATTTGTATTAATAAAATAGGCCTGTCGAGATATCATCGCGCTTTTTGATTTTCCCTCAAAAATGTATGAGAAAAATTACTTTTACTTCTTCTAATTTTATTTTAACTATCTAACAACACGCCATACACAGAAATCTTACGATATAATTTTATAGAGAATTAAAGGCCCCACAAAAATATTACAAGTGATAAGTCTACTTATTCGAAAGTTATTCAAAGTCAAATTGAAGTATATACATACATGCTATCGTTTTATTAATTTACTGCAAATTTCTTATTATTAAACCATTATATATTAATTATATTACAATCGAATTGTTGACACACTCTTAATTTCGCTTTCGCCTCGCCTCACGATTGTTATCGTCCGCTCTAACAGCGCTACTTCTTTAAGCAAAGCAAACAATAAGCATAGCTTACATAATAAAATCATTAACTTTTGCATTTTCCAGTTATAAGGAGTTATACAGGTAAAGACACGACAAAATTTAACAGTGACTTATTTCATGTGACAATGAGTTCTATCGGTTTTCTAAACGTCATAGAGATTGGTTAAGTCGTAGTAGACATACAGACAAACAGACAGTAGCTTGTAGCAGTAACGATCATACAAGCAATCAAACAAGAACTAACGAATGACAGTTTCCTGGTGTCAAACTATTTCCTTGATAAATTTCATCAAAATGGCGACAGCGGCTTAGGTGTGAAAACGCAACACACAGACAGAGATACCTTCGAATCTATTAGATTAGCATGTATATTAAAATTTCTCATAGAATACGTCCAATTATTTATGCTTCTATTTATTTACACGGATAAAAGACACAACCTCAGAGCAAGATAGCGTCGAAAAGAAGGTATGATCACTCGGAGCTCATAGGGCATGAAACACGCGCGGCCGACTTCGCTAATGAGCGCTGACGTGGGTATTATTCATTTTATTATTTATAGTCTTCGCCGTTGCTTAGGTCGTCCGTCGAGTTTGAGCTGAGTGCTTCGTAAAAAAGGTACACGCACGTACAGTTAGTTACACATTAAGGAGTGATATCTACGTACAAGGTGAACGCGATTTTTGACAAATCCGAGATTCACATATGTATAAAGAAGACCATTCGGCAACCGAAATGGGCGTACACTTATCGTTAAATTTCAGAATTTTCAAATGGCCACCATTTCTGACATAATTAGCCGAATTATCTTCGGACTCGTACGAGGTAATCGCTTATGGAATAAGTGTGCCAAGTTTCATTATGATACTTCGAGCATTGTGGGCGCTATCGTAATGACGTTCTCCCGATATTCCATAATCAGTCCAGTCAACTTTAAAATATGATTAAAGTGGTGAAAGTTAATATGAAGTAAAACTTAAAAAATGTAATTGAAAGCTCCTTTCATCGGCTAATACGTGACTTTTACAGAAATGAGCTAAATCTCATCGTTCAAAAGTTATTTTGTGAAAAAGCCATTGAAATATCGTTTTACAGTATTTTCGAAATTTCAAATGGTCTTGATTTCTGAAGTGATTAACCGGATTAGCTCATCTTTGAACTCGTTCAAATTAAGTGTGCCAAATTTTATTAAGATCTCTTGAGAATTGCGGGCGCTATCGTGATGACAAGCCGCGTTATATATATAAACTTTTGAATCAATGTTATTTTTTAATCTCCTCGGCTACAGAGAACATACTATGACAAAATTTCTGCAAAGTTCCGCCATAAGACCAAATACAAAAATTTGATTTCTAAAGAAATCTACTAAGATTGGATGTTTGTTTGCGCGACATCGCTAAATTCCAACACCGTTTGACCGATTGTCTCTAAAATTGGCATATCATAGCGGTTGTTAATGTAGAACATTTTATATAATTTATTTTACAGTTTGTGCTGGACTACTAAATCGTTTATAAAATTCTTTCTTTAATAGAGCGCTACACAATCCCCGAGTAATACAACCTGCATTTCATTCCGATACTAGCGTTTGCCTCTGTTTTTACTAGTCGGAACCGTGACTGGTAGAGACATAGATATATTAATATAATACTAGAATTCATATGTCTCTTTATACGTATTAATATGTTTATAGGTAGAGGTATTGAAATCAAAAGCGGGACGAGGAGCAGAAACGAGAATCGGAAACGGGGGCCAAATAGAGTGTGAAACGGGAATGGCTATTAACAATGTGGCGGGATCGGAATCAGAAGTGGTTCCGAAACTAGAATTGAAAGCAGGAATTCTATTGGAATCGGTGACCAGAACGTTTAGTATAAAAAAATAAGGAATATATTCTACGTTACGCGGACGAAGCTTCTGGCGGAAAACTAGTTATGTATAAAGTCAAGCGGGACTTAATACTTGATTCTTGTTGAAATCATGTAGGACAAGCGAGAATTCAAGTTCCGTTCCAAAGTTCTTGTAGCTCAATTTGTTAAGAAGTATTCAAAGAACATTTCATATTCATAGCGCTAGAAAAAATCCAAAAAAAAACATTTTTTAAACAAAAACATGGAGATACAAAATATTTTGTATTTTCTACTGCATGCTGTACACAACAATAAAATTATGAATCCGAAAGAGAAGTATCCCTTTTGTTTTGACAGTAATAAGAAGCAAGGTACGTGTGAATTGTAAAAAAATTCTCTAAGGATAAATTGGCTCAGACTACAACGGAGAAAAATATTTTACACGTTACTTCAGAGCAGAATTCTGTCGTAGTAAATGCGGGTGCGGAATTGGGCTCGCTCCGCCGAGAATTGCGCCGAACCCGCATAAATATTATAGCAAGTTTATTGTATGCGGCGACCGAAATATTGCTAGAGCTTGGCCGGTAACGAGTGGAAACTATGAGCCTTATCGTATTAAGTATGTATCCGATGTCGGGTTGCGTTCGCGCCGGTGTTACCAGTCGAGTGAGATTGAAATTTTAACTAGACGGCTGAACAGAATAATCCAGCTGTACTAGATACCTGTACCGGTTTCGCTGAAGGGATAAGGGTATCATTTCGTGTTTAGACCTGAAATTTATTATACTACTTCGTCGTAGAAAGCTCCTTAATACAAATTCTCATATTGATTGACAGACAACGCGCGACTTAAGCCGTTAGGTGGAAAAGTATGAAATTTTCCATAGAAGTTTTATATATTACTTAGATGGACACTATGAAAGGATTTTTTGATAATGCTTCTCTAAGCTGGGTTAAACGGAGATCTCGGGTTCGACCTGAAATTTCACGTTCTTGAAAATAGATATTTGAAAATTGGTATTAATAAATAAATGAAAGCCAATTGTATCATAGTTTTTCGAAAATTATCTTCAAAGGGGTTGAAATAAAAAGAGAAAGATAGCGCGAGAAGCGTATCATTTTTTTTAAATGTTAGATACGTCTTCAAAAACTGTGTAATAAAGTAATACTCTTTATTGATTTAAGGATTCATTTGTTACAAGAGAAATGACATATCATTGAAACTAACAAGGAAGAAAAAGATTTAAAGATATTTATATTGTAGCACATATAATGCAACGAATTATTGAAGGATTATTTTCAATAAATATGCTTATTCCAAAAGTACATGTACTTGTTTTCCTAAATCAGTCTTCTTTAAATTGAAATAATGTACTTAATTTATTTCAAAAAAATCGTTTGCTTGATCAATCGAACCGGTCTTTAAAGACAACAAATACGTTACCACGCTTTTTATAGCATTAATGAATAGGTGATATAAGAACGAGTTATAAATAAGTACTTTTGAAAAATACAGGAATATGGGATTAGAGGAAGTTGAAATTCAATCATTTTCTTTCTAATTTAAGGAAAATCAACAAGTTCCACCATAAAAAAGACGAAGTTAATCTTTCTCTTCTGGATATGGTCATATTTATGTAGCCTTTTCTGGAGTCAGACGAAATGTGAAAGTTTTTGTTGTAGATTCCGTGAATCAACGATGGGTTCTCTGAAATCTGGAGTCAGAATGAAATATCATGTGAAGCCCTATAGACTTTACCTTGATGTGTGTAGTTTCATTCTCCTTTGCAGGGTTATATGAATTATTATTATTATTAGTCTTTTAGTCCTTATTTGTTTACGTGGTTGTAATTCCACGCCGTAACAAATGACAAAAAAGATGTAATGTACAGGGCAGGTCGCTTTAAACTTCTTTAAGAAAAATGGAATGGATGCTGATATGTTGCCAATAAGAAATTCCATTGGGCACACGACTTGTAATCTAAAGCAAAATACAGTCGAACTGAGAACCTCCTCCTTTCTTTGAAGTCGGTTAAAGAAGAAACGCTAAAACACTAATAAGTCAAGGACGACCGTCTGTGTATTATTAACTTTGACTATGCATGCATGGATTATGGAGTCGAGTGTCATTTTTTCTAAATGTGTAGATTGAAAATGGCAATAACAAAGTCATAATTATCAACAAAGTGGGGTGTACGGCCCAAAACCCACTTATCAGAAGAAGGCTTTTCTCAGATTGAGACGTTATTTGAATCTTAGAAGTTTCGGTACGTGTTTGCGACAAGCGCAACCCTTTAACTTCTGTAACTTGTTTCTGAAATATTCGGTTAATACCAACTCTCGCATAGTGTAAAGTATCTCTTTAAAATAATGTTTTTTTACAGTAGTACATGCATAGAAATTACAACGTAGATATGAACTGTCACGGGCGTGTGATAATCAACACACATGTTGTAGAGACAAGATCTAAAACGAACGGTTCCATTTTGTTTTGTCCAAGTACTACAACGTAACGCTAATAAGAGGCCACGTTCCACAGTATTTTAAAAATTGTATGAATATACTCTTTTCTACTCTATTCGCTACATCTTATTTTCCTATATCCATCTTTTAATTTTCTTATTGCGTGTGGAGTACTCGCAAAAAGTAAATTACCTTTAATTTAATAGTTATTATTAACAATAAGTACATTAACCTTTACGGTAAATATTAGTTTGCTTATGTGTAGATCACCCATCTCTACTGCGTTGATTCTACGTTTTTTTTTTATTTTCTCATAATTGGAACGCCATTATGGTTAGCCAAACTCGGCTGTCGTGAGACACTTTCGCTTTTCATAACAGCAAGCAAGGCACAAATCACTTATTTCCTTAATTCACTCTTCTCTCAATGTCTCTGTTACGTGTATCGCCATTTGTGAACAAACTGCGCAATTATATCATCTTTTACACTTGCTTAAATCTCCCTTCTTCTGTTTCTAACCCGTTGAGTCATATTTTCGTTTTTCTCAAACACGATGAATTGGTATGCGAAAAAACGAAAATAAACGAAAACAACAGCATTTTCATCAGGCTCCCGGCCCCGGACTTGTGTCTCGTGCGCTGTTATGGAGAAGATGGAACTGGACAGTGGGATTGCATTCAAAATCAGGAACAAGACCGATACTTGGATTTTGATGGCTGTGATGACAACGAGTGATATGCGTGAAACATATCATTTAATGCTCAGATATCAACAAATATCAGATTTTTTTTCTCTTTATGTAGGTTTGCATGAAATATATAGTAAATAGATTAATATAGATAATGAATAGATTATTTTTAATAAAGCACTTAAACTCCTCAGACGGATTGTGTCGAAAGCCAGTTTGGAAAAAGTACATCAGCGACGCACAAAATATACATTGGACATTATAAATGATAATATTTCAATATCATACTACACCAACACCATGTCAAAGGATTAAAATGATTCATTAGAACGAGTCGCTCCCACGCCGGCTAACTTGTTGCCTTTGAATAATGAAAGCACAACAGAACCGATGGACGTTGATATTAAAATTTCAAGAATTTCTCACGGCGCCCCCTCGCAGGAATCCTCAATTTACCCCGGGAGAGGTCCGATATTAAAGCGAAATTGCTAAGCTCGCGGGGCGGGGTTCGCCGAGCGCCTCTACTCGTAGTTTGTTTACCCCGTTAGTTCTTTGGTAAGCGCGCACGACGCGTTCGAGTGGGCCCGCGCACGGAATTTTTCCCCGAATTGTGATGGCGCTTTTAGAGTATGGAATTTTCGACGATGCCCTTGTGAGGTGCTTTATAGTTTTACGGGTATGAATTAGGTCGACGACAGCTTTTGCGATTGTGCAAACATAAATACCTTCATTTATGGGTACGCGTCTAATGAAATATAATCGCTCCTAAATATTTGGCATTTTCTTCACAAGATCACGTTTTTATTTATTTTAAATTGATCGTTTCAGGTCCGCTTATTGTGCTAATTTTCTGGGTATAAATTAAAATTTAGCGACGACCGTTTCCGATTTGTCATCTCGCTATCGATTTCGTTCTCTGTCCTGTTATCGGTTTCGATGCTGATGCTGGTACCGATCTAGGTACTCCCTTGACTGATGCTGTTATTTTTCTGCTACTCAATCAATTTCTTTTTGTGTAAAAAGGTTCCTGTATAATACAACGAAAGATAACATACCTTTATACTGAAATTTAACTACAATCTATTCAGGTATTTCAAGGATTTGCTCGGAAGAATAGTCAGATAGGTATTAAATTTTGTTATATATGTTACGTTGAGAAGTTTAAAAAATGCGCAACATTTCAACATCGTAAGTTGTTTGATCTTATACAGCATAATATATATTTTGTTGTGCTTAAGATTATTCGGTTGGTGTTTTTGGGATCTGTTTCTTATAAAAAGTTGAAATATAAAACGTGTCAGACCTCTCATGTTTAAAGTTTCATACTTTTATTGATATTTTTTTAATGAAACGCCATCTTTTGTGGAATAGAAGACGTCAAGTGAGTGTCATTTAATTTTCTATACAATAGTCAATTGTTTTTTAAAATGAAGATAGAAATATCTAGTGTTTGTTCCTTTATATTTTTTGTTCATTTATTGTTACTTCGTACATACTTATTACTACGGAGCGTAGATTAAACGATATCGAAAGACACAAATTTAAGGATCATTCGAGCTAAAAAGCACAAACAGCTTTAATATTCCCTTAGCATTTTTCTGCTCCATTTAATATAAGCATTAGCACCATCACAAATTATCATGTCAAAAGCAAAGGATGGGGAAAACTTATGGGCATTCCATTTCAGAATTTATGTATTGTTGTACCATTTATTTAAGCTGTTTATGTACATTTGATTTGTAAGTTCTTCAGAACAATATCTAAAGCCATAAACCATTCCAAAATACATCATTTAATCTCATTACTTTAAGTGAAAATTATATATATACACGAATTTGTATTTTAATACACTTATTATTTTCTAGTTATCTCTATAATTATCTTCCCAGAACAAACAGACATCAAAAAAAATACTAAATGTTGCTTTATTTAGCGCTATTACATAAGATTTTGAAGTATTTTCATTGTTTCTATGTTGATGGTCATCGATAGAATCGCTAGTACATAATCTACAGATGTTACTACGTAAATAATACATTTTTTTTGGCAAGTTTTGCAATTATGTAGTGTTATGTTATTTTTTTAAATATTGGTTCTTGGAAAAGAATTTAATTAACTTATTTTTTGGGAGGATATCATTTTCCTATGTCAAATTCGAAATACGTCGGGCGAAGCTCGGTCGCCTAGACGCTATTATATTCATTAAATTATATTATATTCATTTCATACGACATTGGAAAAGTGTTGAAATAAATTACTCTCGCTCGTTTCATGATTTTCGATGCGGTCGCTAATTTTTTTACAGCCAGGTCGAATATAACATCGACTGACGAAAGGCATAACGCAAAGGTAAAAGGTAAGGCAGAACAATAAGGTAATAAGGTAAAAGCAAAGTCTTTTTCCCAAAATAAACCTAACCTAAAATAAAATAACCTTTAAAATTATAATATCGCCAATCACAGATGCAGATCCGTCGTGAACATACGGAAGCGATTTGTTTTTCTTTTATTTACACATTGTTCCTTGTTTTATCGTTGGAAATTATAAAAAAAATAAACACAGACCGAAATCAATAAAAAATGTCTCTCTCATTATAATTGTTGAACTTTATGAAACCAATTGACTTGCACACTTATGAGAATCTTGTGACGGGTTCAAATTAAAAAAAAAAACGTGCAGAAGCAATCTGTTTCGCCCACTGTCGTGTATGTTGGCCTACTAGACGCGAATAAGAAAGATCGTTAGACAGATGTTAAATTAGAACGGTCCCTATGATTCTAATTATTACCCCGAGGTAAGAGGTTTCAAAATGCGGATAAGCATTAAATAAAAAAAAACATACTTTTTTATTGCCATCTACGTTGCGTGCTCTATATTAATAACTTAGTTATAATCACTCTCTCTCTCTCTCTCTCTCTCTCTCTCTCTCTCTCTCTCTCTCTCTCTCTCTCTATCTCTATATACATATATACATACTCATTACGAGATCTCCGAAAGTGTAGGTCTGACTGAATTTAACTTTGTTATAGTTACTCTTTTCGGGACGTAAGCGATCACTAAGATCTGATTTTATGCAAATCCTATCCGAAAAATTCATCCTTTTACGTCTACGCGGGCGAAATGGCGGACAAAGCTAGTTGTTTAATGTATCTACGGTTCCAGAATACAGCGGGTTCAAAATGATACGTTTCAACTATTTTGTGATTCATCAATCAAAACTTTTGGAACCTACCTTCACTATAATGTTTTTCTAAATCAACTTTCTCTAGGTTTTTGTGCGACGTTAAAGATCTTGTGAGATAATAAAAAAATCGCATTTAAAATATTCCACTGAGAAAAAAGATAATAGAATTCGAAAAATAATTTATATTGTTACAATAATTCGACAACGAATAATAGATAATATATAACTTCATATTAAAGAAATAATGATTAAAAATACCGTGAAAAAAATATAAAAATAAAACTATTTATTTAAATTTAGTCTTCAAGTTGTTTGATGCATTGCGGAGACACTACTGTCGAGATATCGATAAAAGCATACAGATGTTTGTACAGAGACGAAAGATAATTAATATTAGTCCATAGTACATGATTATTATGCATTAACAATAATAATACTATTATTAAAAAACCAAAATTTTCGTCTAATTATATCTATAATAAATATCTAGATACGTGTTAAGAGATCAAAATGAAATAACACTAATATATTGACTATTATACTTTCCGTATTAACATCACAATTAAATTAAGCTTGCTCCAATTGGCTTGATTAAAAGTATAGTTAAAATAAAATATACTGTCATTATCAAGTGATCCCAATTCGATTTAGGCCAATAATTAGACGGAGACTGAGATTTGATATCGATAATGTTACTAGTATTTTTTATGAAACTTATTTCATCGTTATTTTGAAGATATTTGACGACATTGTTGTATACATTTCAATTATGATTATGTCATCCCTAATTCGCCTGTATTATATTTAGTAATATGCAAATAATACTACTTACCTTACAGTGACCTCACCAGCGTCTCGTAGTCGTTGTAAGAGTCGTTTAAAACAAATAAAATGTTCAATAGAAAAAAGTGAATTTACAGATATACTTATAACTTGTTTATTTTGAAAAATAAGAAAAATATTACATATGCCGTTGCCGCGTGCGACAAACAAAAAACAATTACACCAATTTAGGGCGAGTGATCTATCTACCTGTAAACTTAAACTGGGCCAAATGCTTCGACCTGTCCGCACTTGAGTGTTAACACAACCGCTATATTCTAAATCAGTCTCACGATCATTTTACGAAGTTTTATAAGTTTCTCGGGATTATTCCGACATTATGTCAGCGAACGATGCAACGCGATTTCCACAATCTCATCGCTTTTCACGTCAACTCCCGAGCACATCGCCGTACCCTTTCGTGTATTTCTAAACGAGACCGGCGGAGGGACGAGCGCCCTTCCCTCAGCGCCTACGAAACCCGACTGGCCGAAAGCTCGCTAACTTGCCGCGTCAACGTATAAAAGCTTTGCCAACATTTGTTTTACTTATTCCGGAGAATCGGCGCGCAGGACAAACACCGCGAACGGAGCATCGTATATAAATAATGATAAACAAAGAAAAATGTTTTGTTTTAGTATAATATTCTTGTAAATAGTAAGTTTCTTTGGTTAAGGTGATGTGATTGAAGAAAACCTGCGGTTTCGACGTACGAGGCGTGCGTGTGCGGTTCATACGAGAAAATGTAGATTTTTTTGCGTATCACTAATATAATTTAGCCTGTTTACAACTATCAAAGGAAAGCTTCGCGTTGCAATTTTGTTTTCAAAAAAAAAATACTTCATTATCTATATCTTCCTTTTATGAGTAGGAAGATGCTGTGATCTAAGATCTTAACATTATTTAGAGATCTATAATAGGATATGTACATACATATATATTGTTTTTGAAAATGCTGTGAAGAGCATTTTTTCACGAGTTAAAATAAGAAATATTCGGGGAGTGAGAGTTCGACGTACTAAGTCAGCGTTTTGTAATACAGTTTTATTTGTGTATTTCGACTAAATAAATATTGATATACTTACAAGTTATTTATTATTCCGAGACGCGAAGGTCTTATGAAGGTTTTATAAAGAAAAAATGAACAAAGAATCTTTGAAGTCGAACTCATTGTTTCAATTGAACAAAAAGGCGCTCGTTAAAACTCTTTGTTTCCTTTCTTTACTCAGCAAACACATTCAGTGTTGTAAACAAACACAGGATACAAATTTTAGAAATTATTATAATACTGTGTTCGTCCATGAAAAGAAAATGAGGTTAAAATTGTAACCAAGATACAGATATTTAACATATTTACTGTAACTATGGTAAGGATTTTTTCTATAAAATGATCTTATTTGTTTCTCTTCTAAAACACTAATTATTTGTTTGATCGTATAATAAACAAAATTTAAGTGAAACCAGTGAGTGTATATAATTTATGTCAATTTGAGCACTACTTAAAATTTAAAAGACTAGATAACCAGGCATTTACAAATTAGAATAATAATCAGTTTGATTAGAATTTCGCATTGTCATTGAGAACATTGTCTTCAATCAATTGTCCTCATTTACAGCCTTAAAAATGAATCCCAGCCAGCCATAGAAATGATTTAATTATTGATTTGAATGTAATATATTGGTAATTATTACAAATTTAATAAAACATCCTTTCAGAGTAAATCTGCGAATACAGTGCCCATAAAAATTACAATCTTTGATATTGTTCTAAATTCTTTAGCCGAGTACACCCTGCGATCGAAGGCCTCTCTGGAAGATTTTGAGACAGTTTTGAGAATCGTTTCAGAAAGACTTCTTGAATTTCTTACGGCCCATCATAACGAGAGAGCTTTTACAAAAGCACTCCAGTTCAACCACAAAGCGTCTTAACACGTGGACCGCGAGCGATATGCAACAGCGTCTATGTATCGAGAAATCGATGCGATGCTTTTGTACCGACGTGTATTGGTGTACCGAGTGAATGCGAGAGCCCATTTTCATACATTTTCATTAAAACAAAAACAATGTAAGGAAATACGAACAACGGAATGTTGATTTTTTAAGAAGCATTCTTTGCGGGATTATTTTTGAAGGTATAAAGTAGAAAAACTGCTATTGTGTGAGGTGTTGATTTGTGAAAATCCATAATTAGACGCTTGCCTGCAACATTCACCATACCATCCACCGCTGACCCTCGAAACTGTTTTTCCACTGCAAATTCCTATCCAATGTATTGAATATTGATTTGAGAGCGTTGACAGATATCGAACACTTAAGCAAGTGTTAATTGTTCAATTATTTTAGTCCGCTAATAGTTATATTGTCAATTTATAAGTACGTTTCATGCCACCTGGACATATCTTCAGAAAAATGGAGACAGTCACATCCACCAGGGCGTAAGGTGTGTTAAAAACAACCGACAAATGCGGACCCGACCACCTCATACGACATGCAGTCATGCAATACGTGTCACGTGTCAGGTCATGCGATGTGGCATTTATGGAGTATTAAATGGTAATTAAAGTAGTAGTGAAGAAGTCCGGACGCGCTGTAATCGTTCTCAATGTATTTCATCCCATGTACTCGGAAAACAACGGTCGGTTCTTCAATAAAAACTTAGGAAATAGGTATTTTTTCCGCAAAAGTTTCACAGAGGGCAGTAATGAGCTTCGAATTAGGAACATGATGTTGTTGTTTCGTGTTCCTCGACCGGAGAGGTCGAACGAAAACGTTGCCTGAAAAAAGTTTCTAGATGATTAGCTGTGCGGCACACCTGCCGTATTTAAATAAAAAAATTTGACCCTAAAGGCCAACTCTGCAACTTCCCGCTAATTTTATCCGTTTCGTAGTTATTTCAAAAAAACGGTTTGTTTCGATTTCTTTCGACAACGATTTCTCGCAAACGAATCAACCGATTTTGACCCAATTTGCGGCAATCGACGTATTTTTACAGGGTCAAGAGCTGGTTAAAATTTGAAATCGATCGGTCAAGCCATTTTAAATTTATTTAAAAAAAAACACTTAAAAATTTTTTTTTTCTTAGTTTTTTGAAAATTTCTCAAAATTTACCATCCAAATCGACCCAAACTTTTAGGAAATCTAAGTTTGGTAAAACTCTTTGGAACACCGTTTAGTGGGCTTGATTCGGTCAAGCCGTTTAAAAGTTATAAGAGGTTTACATACATCCACACAAACACACACAAATCCACACAGGCATACGAACATCATCTCAGGGATGATCAGGGAAGCTTCCTAGACCCTCAGAACGTCGAGATCTGATGAGAACTCGATTTTTGAAAAATGGGGCGAAACCAATAACTTTCCGGAAATTTTAGAAAAT
Source organism: Eumeta japonica (assembly GCA_005406025.1). Taxonomy (NCBI): domain Eukaryota; kingdom Metazoa; phylum Arthropoda; class Insecta; order Lepidoptera; family Psychidae; genus Eumeta; species Eumeta japonica. Next base: position 138,443 of record BGZK01001241.1, read on the forward strand.
TTTCAATTTTCTTAGCGGGAAGTTAAAAAGGTCAAGTACGCGTCGGTCTTGAACGGAAGGAGTGCCGTACACTCAAATTTGTTCGTGTACTGACACTAATTTGTTTATGGTAAATAAAATAAAATGGAAAATCCAAAAGTGCACGCCTCACCGCGGTCATTAACTTCTAAAATAAAAAAATTCAATAGAGTTTTAATAATGAAATTTCAAAAAAAGATTTATAAAATTCAAATTTCGCGCCATTTCGTGAGATATTTATAATGGCGCATGCGCCAATCTCAACTTTTCACATATGGCTTAATCGCCCAAGAGCCAGCGACGGCCAGACCTTCGTTATTTTATAAAGCTGAAAGTTTCTCTATGCATGTCCCCAACACAGGTAAGAACGACCAGCGACTATAGAGTTTGGTTCTGGTTGCGCAGGTAACAGATAGTAAAGGTGTATAAAATAGTACCTTAATTTCGTTAAAGTATAAAGCTCAGTTTTTATATATTTCTTCAGGATAACTTAAAACACGTCATCCATTGCCAGACACTTATTACAGTTGCTACCCTTGCCAGACACCCTGAACTTTAATAAATTATAATTGTACTTTCGTAATAGTATAAAAGCTAAATTTTATATATGTTACTTGGGGACCTATAAAAATGTTACCTCAACAGCCGGACAGTTTTAATGGTTTTACACCTTGCCAGACACATTGAAAGTCCGCTATAGGCAGAGCTTACCTGGATTTCACGCCATCACAGGTTGTGATTTTAATCCTGCATTCTTCAGAAAGGAAAATCAAAACCATACAAGACATTAAAAATATCCAGAGTACCAGGAAGCTTTCAAGAACTTTGGTAACAGCGAATTAATTGAAAATTTAGATCAACAACAAAACATCTTTAATATTATTCAGAGATTTATATGCAATGTATACAATGTCCATAATGTAATTGATGTTGATGCCGCTAGACTTCAAATATTCATTGACTCGTATACAGTCTCCGATGTAAACGAAGCTTTTAACCGAAAGAAGTTGCGAAATTTTGACGCTAGCAATCTACCACCTTGCAAAAGCGAACTATTGCAGCAATTTCTGCGAGCAAATTATATATGCACCATTTGGAGTAATGCTCATCTGAAAAATCCAACCACATATCAACCAGACAATAATGGCTGGATATTGAAAGATCAAAATACCAATTCAAATGGTTTGAAGGGATCAATTACCAAGTTATGTCAGTGATTCGCTCAAAACTCAATCAGGTATATAATTATTATGACAAGTTATTGTACATAATTTTTAATTATTATAATTCAATAAACTTGTATTTTTTTCAGAAACTGATGGAGAAGGCGATATTGACGACGATGAAGCCATTGACTGGAGTAACAGTGATGAAGAAAATGAAAATATCGACGACAATGATGAAAATTAGAGAAACAATTAAATATTTTTTTACATGTACCAATAATTTTTCTGTACTTTATAATATTAAAATAAATTTTTTACTTTTATAAGATGGCTATAAGCGTAATAAAATTATTTTATTATTGGATAACTTAATATATACGATATATATATATATATATATATATAACCTAATATATATATATAACTTAATATAACTTAATATATATAATAATATATAAGATTGAATAACTTAATATAAAGATCGCACTAGACGAAGCGCCCTATCTCACTCGCACCCGCTTGAACAGCTGTTATACGCGCTCGCGCCTATAGGACTTTCAATGTGTCTGGCAAGGTGTAAAACCATTAAAACTGTCCGGCTGTTGAGGTAACATTTTTATAGGTCCCAAGTAACATATATAAAATTTAGCTTTTATACTATTACGAAAGTACAATTATAATTTATTAAAGTTCAGGGTGTCTGGCAAGGGTAGCAACCGTAATAAGTGTCTGGCAATGGATGACGTGTTTTCTTAAGTTATCCCGAAGAAAATATAAAAACTGAGCTTTATACTTTAACGAAATTAAGGTACTATTTTATACACCTTTACTATCTGTTACCTGCGCAAGTAACCAGAACCCAAACTCTATAGTCGCTGGTCGTTCTTATCTGTGTTGGGGACATGCATAGAAAACTTTCAGCTTTTATAAAATAACGAAGGTCTGCCGTCGCTGGCTCTTGCTCTATAAAGGCTAATCTTCATTTGTATATAAATATGAATATACAAACACCACCTCAACAACTCCGCTTTTGAGGCATTACAATACACAGTCGTTTTTTAGTTTTGTAAAATTATAATTAAAACGACAATTACTTAGAACAACTTATAAACTAGGAATCAGCACAGGGTTTATAACTTTATATAATAAAAAAAGTATTCCGGTAAGATACATTTTCGACCAATTTCTCTGCCACATAAATGGATCCATAGAACAGAAGACTGACGGACGTCAAACAATGATTTTAATGTTATTATTTACTATATTAAACAAAATAATTATTTATAAAATATACCATATGTGTTAGACAGATTATTTAACTTGATATTAGTGCACTAATATTACCCTGTAAGTGTTATATTAGTAAAAAAAAAGTCATTTAAGTTTCGAAAGACTGGGTTTTTTAACATGTCGAGAGTAGAGTACCACCTCAACGCTCCGCTTGTGAGGTGCGCGCGACTTTAAATTATAAAAAAATGTAGGAAGCCGAACTTGAACCATACTCTCCTTCCTTTAAAAAAATACTAACCACTAAATAAAGTTAGTGGTAAGAGCATTTGTCCAACGACTCTTGTATTAGTGAATTCTTTATTAGTGAATATGATCTTAGAATGTTATTTCAATAAATTAACTAACACGTGGGAAGGTTTCCTAATGTCGGATCCTAATCTATTAAACCATTTTCCTCGACGGCGATTGGCCACTTTCGACCAAAAACAGGAGATGGCTGTCAGTGTGACGTTTTGGCCTGCAATTTTTATATTATATTAAGACACCATTTTAAACATTTACCGAGGGCTTACCACCCATGTGCACATAGAATGTGTTCCTTGCATCTTTTATATGTAAAGGACTTCTGTATCAGTATTTTGATATCAGTTTTATATAAATCTGGTCCCCGCTTTCGATTCTAGTTCCGGTACTATTTTTGATTTTGATCGCGGTCACGCTCCCGATTTTAATCCCGTTTTGTGCTAAATCAGAACAAATGCTAGTATCAAAATAAAATATGAACTATTTTACTCTGGGTTAGTGTAGCTTTTTATGCGCGAAACAATTTTTGTATTTCGAAGGAATTTTACCCTGACATCAAATTTAATTGAAAAAAAAAAGCATATATTTTGCTCCAAGCAAAGCTCTATCTACTGAGAAAAACGCATTGAAATCCGTTTAGTGATTTCAATGATGTGCGCGAACAGACCGACAGACAGACGGACATACAAAACCTTTTAAAAATCGTTGTTTTCTCTCATATTACCTTTATATTATCGTTATCTCTCCATCTTTCACACATACATTAAATACATAAACAAACCCAATTCTACTGTTTTATTATAGATCGTTTCCTAAAATGTTCAAAACACTCATCTATAATTTATTAGATGTAACTGGTAAATCAGTATTCCAGCTTTGATTAATGTTATTATTCAAAGTTCCCATCAAACTCTAATAATCGTTGTACCATGTTACAATAGCTAGGTTAGGTTAGGTAGGGTCTAGCAATCTCTTTTACTCCGTTTTGCTGTTGCGCTTGTATGAAAGTAACGAATGCTGTCGGACGAGTCAACGTAGAATACATAAAATTATAAAATATATTGATAAGCATGTAGGCTGTTCAGCAACATTTATTTATAACAATTCATATTTCTATAAATAATTGTAGCTAAATATACATACATACATACACAAGTATACTATTCACCACATCTTATTATCTTTTATATTATGTCCACATATATCTGTCACACAAAATTTTAATTGCTTTATCGTATAGAATTATAATTAAAAATAATTATAAAAAATATTTTGTCGGTGCGATTCGTTATTACTGGAATGGCGCACTCCCGTAACAATTGTGTTTTACGTTGAATGCAATGTAAAAAGAGTTGTGATCTGCCTTCGACACCGGCGCATGTCGACTCGCAGTTATTTCACAGACGTGACTGCTCGCCGCTTAATTATATAGTTTATTTTATATCTTATGTTTAACGATCGTGCTATATTTAGTATTGTATAATAGCACTTCTCTCTTCGACACTTCTCACGAATTATCCGCTGTGATGTGTTGTGTGTTCATATCGGTACAAGTTTTAATTGTTAAGTGTGTATGTCCGTTTGCCGATATCGATCTAAAACCTGGACTATCAAGTTAACATAGACCACTTATAGTTAAGTAAATTAAAAACTCAAAGTACCTAAGGTGTTGTTCACATATTGATAATAGCATAATTTAAATACATTATCGCAATGAAATACACAGCAGACGTGTATTTATCACACGACGTCTCGCTCGCCCCACTGCCGCGCCGCGACCGAGCAGCGACTCTTTTTTTTGTCGCAATACCGGTTTAGCATATCTATTGAATTGCAAGTTTTTCACCCGGTTCATCTGACGTGCGGAACCCTAAAAAATAAATGGAAGACGCGCGAACTACGTCCTCGTCCTTCTACGTCATTCGCGAATTGTTAACGGTGGTATTACACAAATATAAATACAAGTTTTTCGTTTTCATTACTTTGTCCAATAATAACATTCTAATACAATTCATACTAATATTATAAAAATTCGAAAATATTTCTATCTGTTACGTTTTCACTTTTAAACCGTTGCACTGATTTCGATGAAATTCGACAAGAATATATAGTTTGATATTAGGAAGCAGATACAGACTCGTTCGTGTTAGTTTGTTTGTCTGTCCCTTTCCATATAGCCCAACAATAGTTAAACTAATTGTAATAATCTTCAGTGTGGCAATAGAGCATACTATGCCCGCAATGCTCTATTTGTCTTTGTCTGTTTGTCGGTATGTCTACTCATCGTTAACAAGGACAACTAATTTTGATGAAATTTAGAAAACTGATGACACTCATTATTACATAAAATACAGCTTACTTTTAATTTTTTATATGTTTATCTGTATGATTCCTTATAATTAGGATATTTAATAGTTATTAATTTATTTTATTTTGTCGGCCACGCCTATTGTTTGCTATGTTTAGAGAAAATGCGGTGTTAGGGTAAGCGATGAGGATTGAGAGCAAAAGAGAAATGGAAGATGTCGTGTGAGAGGGTGAAGTAGACAGAAAACGAAAGTAAGACAAAATGTCAATAATCCGATTGTAACTATGTATATGGTTAATAATAAGGGTTCAATAACAAGAAAGTCTATAGTGAATTTAAACGATGTTTGGTCACTTGTAATTCAATCACCTATAAAAGGATGGACGGATTTGGATGACATTTAATACATAGAATGTTTTCCTGATTATACGCATGACAATTTTATACCTCCCACAAAAGCGTTCCTGTGCAATAATTTGTAAGAAATCGGAATTGAAAACGATTATGAAATTGAGATCAGAATCGATAACTATAGCGCGATTGGAAAAGAAACGGATGTAGGATTGGAATAGAGCACATGACCGAATCGGAACTATTACATGTCCACGCGGGCGGAGTCGCAAACAAAAGCTAGTTTCATATAAATGTGCTCATGAGCTATATCCTAAAGAGGACTCCCATTTATTTCTCATTGAGAGCAATGAGAAGTAGAATATATCACTCTGGTGCTAAATTATTTTTTCTCACGTGACGTATATTCAATCTTCCTTGGATGTTTCGCTCACGATTCTAATTTAAAATTTCTCGCTGCGCTTACGGCGCTAGTCTAGAATCCAACGCTTCGCTTTGAATTCAAAATAGTGCTTTCACCGTAAAAAAGTTAATTTTCTCCCTTGCATGACGATATATTATTTATTACTTTGAGAGAGCGATTCTTGAGCATATAAACTTATATATTGGTATTTCAGAAATAGCCCCAACAATTTTGATAGCAATTCATACTTTGGTAAAGTTTTATTTGATAAAGTTTTTTTTCGAGTTTATCTATATAGGTGTCTTTCCTGAAAAAAAACAAGACTATATTTTTTTAAGCGCTGTATTATTTAGCGTCATTTTGTAGAATCTTTTAGGTACTTACATTGTTGCTATGTTATCGGTATTCAACAGCAAATACCATAAGATGTCATGGACTACAAAAGATACTACAGCATATACAAGTAAATTCTGCATTTTTTGCATTACGTACCTAAATATTAATTATTGGAAATTAATGTAAGCCACTTTTCACGCGGGAAATTGTCATATTCTCAGAGCAAACTGGAAAGACGCCTAGAGAAGCTTGGTGCCCAAATACGACTATTTAATGGTAAATTAAGACCACACAAACGTATTCGAGGGTTTTTGGTGTATTGGCCGCTTCCTCAAACACTGGAGCACTAGTATTCCAGTTCTTGTGGACGCTAGCGGTATTGGGACTGCCCGATTGGCGGAGTCGGTAGTGACCTTACTGTGCTGGGAGGGTGGATTCAATTACCGCAGCAAGACATACTTTTATTTATTTGATTAAAAATTAATGTTTGTATAGAGTCTGGGTGTCTTTATATATATTTATTTAATCTTATATGTAATACATAATATTGCTTAGTTCGGGACCAGATGGTGCTGTGTTTATGTCCGAATGTAATATAATAATTATTATTTTTAACCATCATTTGTTAGAGGTCAGATATCACGTGTCGCGGTGAAGGACGCATTGTCGCATCCTATACACGCGGAACGTTCCAAAAAGTCCGCCTCTTAATGTATCTATACGCGGATTTTGCGGAAGACGTTCGCATCCTGGAGCTCACACCTCAACGTCGTCGGCGCTGTGGTCGGGTAACTAGCCGTCGACACTGAGATGTAGTCTTAGTACTTAGGGCAAGAGCTCACCACGCCGCCAAAGCGTCGTGTTTGAAGGCAGAACATGGAGTAGCAGATATCTGGCGAAGAAAGGGCTCCGTTAGAGCACGTGGCTCGATCGATGCTGAGCTCAGTTCTACAGCTAAATTTAACCCTTCGAGCTAAGTTCGAAATACCAAACGTGGTACGTTCGTGCAAATGAGATAACGTCTTAGGTCTCCGGCACTTAGAAAGTACGTGTGCTTTGGTCAATATTAATACTATTAAATTTGTATCTTCTAGAAATAAAATTTTGAATGAATAAATTAGAACAAGAAAATAAGAATTCAATTAATTTAAAGCCACTTTACGTAATTACCTACATATTCCTCAAATGAAAGACAAACATATGAAAACATTAATCATTGTCGTATATTGATCAGCCATCCATTTTTCTTTGTCAAACACTTCACGCAAAAAATTGTCTCTTTAAACATAATACCTCGTAAAAGTGGATTTTGACTAATGTATTAAGGTCTGGGAAAAGTTTTTTGATGATATAAAATCTCTTTGGTCGTGCTATTTGTATCTGGCTAGTTTTGATTAAATAAATAGCGTTTTTAAAAAAGAAAAATAAAAAGTAAATACGATGTTCCGCCAATTTTCTATTATTTTTCTGTCGTAGTATTGAGAGAGTTTGGCTGGGAAGTGATGATGCATCCACCATATAGCCGTGACCTTGCATCCTCAGATTTACATCTGTTTCGGTCTCTTCAGAATTTTTTATTTAGTGTTAGGTTAACTTCAAAACAGGACTGTCAAAACTACTTATCACAGTTTTCTGATCAGACGTCCCGAAAGTTCTGCAGCTATGGAATTATGTCACTATTTACAAAATGGCAACAAGTTGTTGAACAAAATAACATAAATATATAAAAGTTAAATGTAAATAAAATGTGATGAAAAATTATCTTGAATTTATTTATAAAGTACGAAAAACTTTTTCCTCGATCTTATATATTGGAGATCGATGAAGGTGTTACGTTTTCACACTAATTTCCTTTATTAAGTAGAAAATGTCTTACTAATTATAGCTTAGTATTGTACACTTCAAGCAGTTTACACCTATTTTAACTTTTCGTTATGATTCAAATAGTATATTAAAATGACAAAATGCATTTTTTAAACATTTTAATCCTACACCGATCAAAGTGGTGGCGTATTAAAAATGGCCTAGTTTTAAGCACCCGAAACCGATGAGCTTGAATGAAAAAATTGATGGATGTTAGTGAAGCAAAGGAGATACGCAAAAACCGTACCATGTGGAAATCTATAATCTCTGCCTACCCTTCTGGGAAATTGGCGTTAGTTTATATTATTATTTTATATCATATACTATTATTAGAGCGCTAGATTAGTATAATAAATAATATTATGCTTCAATTTACAATAACATAAAATAAATCAATACATTGGTAGCTAAAATAAACAAGTTGAATAGTTAGAGAAAATCGGTAGAATGAATTGGTGAGGTAAATTAGTAGATTGAATTACTATTATTGATAACTTAAAAGATAGGTTAGTGTTTTGTTTTAATTAGATTTAATATGTGATTAAATTAAAAGTCAAGAGTCGAGTTCACCATGTACTGTTAATCTATCAATTGTATGAATCAGGCACGAACGCATATTTTCATACAAATTGGTAGTAAATTAGCATTTGAAGGATTGTTAAAAAATTAGTACTGCATAGTAAGATCAGATCAAAGTCAAAGGAATCAATAATTAACAGTGTTAGTTCATTTTTATGAACATTCAGTTTCGTAGCAATGGATTTGTAGACTTGACTCGTCGTTAAAAAAATGAATTGATTGACTGACAAGATTATTTTTTTTAATTAAATTATTTAAAGTTTCGTTGGACTTCGAAATTTTGGATTACTTGATCGAAGATTGTTAGCCGGTTTTAGCAGATTGAATGATTTATCAAATTGTTTTTTTAAATTAAAATTAAAATGGTAGGTCCAAAAATTCATTCATACCTTTATTTATATCATAGTTTAATAGATTAATAAAATAAACTGAAGATTGAGCAATGTTACCTGCTAAGTTAACGGTCTGCTATATTGAATATAAAATAAATTAAAATAGCAGATTATATTTATAATATCAATTGTGTGCGTAAAACTTTAAATTGGCAAATCCGTGGATTTGTTGTTAAGTTTGAAAAAAAAAAATGTAACAAAATACTTTTGGTCAATTTTTCACAATTAATAGAAAACATTTTCTTTTTTGTATCAACGAGCGAGGAATCAAAATATAAATTTTCTCTTTTGCATAATTTGATTGCGTCGTATGAAACGCACGCGAACAGAATTGCCTCGCTTATGAAAAAGCATAAAAAATACGTAAGCTCATAAAGACTTCAGTCCTGTAAGGAACTGAATTAATCATGAGTTCGTTTGAAAGCGTTTTCGCGACGCCCCAGCTCTTGCAATCTGCATACGTTTTACGTTAGTTTAGGTTTTCGTTTTTTTTTTGGTTTAAGCGAATAGCTGGCACTTTTCTGTTTAATGAAATCGTTCTGCCATAAATGTGTTTCTACTCTCTATGGTAGTCTCTTTCTCTCTATATATATGTACTACATGTATATAATATATAGTATAATAATATTGTATAATATATTTTTCCCCGCTAAGAGAATTTATTCGTTATTCTTTGAAAGTCATAGTATCATAGTACCTTTCAACTTATTCATAATTTTTTCTTCTTTTTCCAAAATAAGTATTGGTTTGTTTTCTTTTCCTTGTAAATCGGTCTATTCGCGTAAATTGTTTATCACATCGTTCGTTTTAATACCGTTCTCATATCATTTTGTTGACTTGCCGACATCGACTCGTTCTTGTCACTTGGGGTATTATCACCTCAACGTTACTCTCTCAAAATCATTTTTGTTTCAAAATTGAGAAGCTTAAGCCCTTTACGGGCTCTAATGATAATTAAAAAAATACTAACTGGGAGAAGTTAGTGGATCAAATTCCTCAAATAGTTTCTAAAGTAACTTTTCACATAACATTATGCTTAATACGATTTATGAGTGCACAAATTATAGAATGGAACGCCAAATGTTTAGATCAATTAATTCCAAAGATATTTTATTCTTATATTTGTCAATATATATTGTTAACAACTTTTATTGCAACTTGTAAAGTTCAAGTGTGGTAACCACATGACTGACGTCATAAAACTAACAATCTTATGACGCGTTATGACGTCATAGGAAATTGTCTATTTAATGAAGAACAAGCTGGTGAAATTATTCGTTATGCACAATATGTTTAATGTTTGTAATCCCGCATGCATATTTATAAGGATTTTAACACATTTGTATATTCTTTTTTAAACCTGAATTATCTATTTAGATCTTAGACGAATCAGAGTTCATCATTGTCCCAGACAACGCTTTTTTATTTATATATTTCTAGATATTGGGAATGAAGTGAAAACACGATTAACTTACGTCAGATATAGTAAATTAACTAAATAAGTCAATTATGTTATTGAATATTTTAATTTTTAAAATATTTGCGTTTGAGATATTTTATTGAATGTATACTAAAACAGATACACGACCACGGTCATCTCATTTAAAATAAAAGCATGTTGTGGCTTACGGCTGGTTTTTGTTGCGAGCGCTCTGTGATTTTAGGGTTCCATGCTGTTAGTAGAGAAACTGTGAACACGCAATCATTTCAGTATTTGCCTGTTCATTACACCCTTTCTCCTTAAAGATAGTTTTAAAAGAGAAATGAATGTTTTATATACTAGTCAGTGATTTGTTCAAACATCGATCTTTGAAGATCTTTGAATTTAAAAAGGTCACTCTTAAAAGAACCAAGATTCATCACTAGATTTGGCTGCTTATAAACTATCATGTAACACAAATATTTATATTGAAAACAGTCAAAAGCGTTCTTGGCGGATCTCTTGGAGAAATTTTTTCAAAAAGTCACGGATTGAAATACAAATAATGGTAACAAACTTTATTTGAATTAGAATTTACTTAAAGCACACCACTCTGAGTCATCATCAACCGGTTGCTAAACTCATTTTATCCATTTTAGTAATTTTGGTTTCCTCGTGGAATTAAAAGTTAGCGGAGAGATATAAACCTTTACGCTTAAAAAAGAACAAATAATGTTTTATGTGCTCGTATTTGATTGGGATTGACGCCATAAAACGACTTTTATCAATAGAAATACCAGAGGAAATTGACGCTTTTCTTTTATACCAATTATAAAGCTGTCTTATTTAATAAAGAATTCACTTTCATTAGTGTTTAGATAGCTATCAAAATAATAAATGCATGAACGTTCTGAATTATTGTTTATGCAAAGTACTACTGAGCAATGGTTGACGTCTTCGGAGGAGGTGCATCGACTGGCTATGAACATACGAGCCATAGACACACATTCACGCAGAGTGTCTATCGACTGTCATTACGCTGTCAGTTTTACTAGATTTTTGTTTTTGGCGTTGTGTATAATATTTTACCATTCATGAAACTTCAGAAAACCGTATAAGTTGTCCGAAATTTTATTCCAATAATAATTATTTATTTCGTGAAAAAATTGGGTTTACGTTTTTAATGGCCTTCTTCCGTTCACTAAAACCACTATAATACAGTATTAAAAGGGTTTTAATACTGTATTATAATGTGGACGAAATGGTAATCTACGATTTCCGTTATCAGTCATGGTTACAGGTGATAAGTCGTTTAGTCTAGTGTGATTGTAACCAGCACGGATGTAATTGGCCAGCGATTAACAACGCGTAAGATCAAAGCCTTTGTAAAAAAATGTTATCAACGTTAATATTATCAAACATACAAATGCAGCCCTGCAACACTTGAGGCCGAAGTATATACTTATAATACTCCACAGTTACGACATAAAAACTTTCATGAAAAGATTGACGTTAGTATGTAGTGGAACTCAAAAATAAAAGTCATAGTTTAGTTAATAATTAAAAAAGAATTAATTAGATAGTAACAATTACAATGTTTTTCTGTGTTTTTAACATTTTAATATCTTCATATAGTAAAACTTTACACGAGTCATTACGGCGGGTTGTAAAACTTTATACGCTAATGGACATTGTCACAGGAGTCAAAAGTTATATTATTTTGAGTGAAAATGCCAGTTAATTTTGTCTACCGAACCACTGCCGGCGCTTGTTCGTCGTCGTCCAGTCGTTTGTGGTCAAGCTACGATGGCTTTGAAAGTAAGAATTATGGCTGCTCAGATACATTCCGATTTTTTCCGGAACGCCTTAGAAATCCGGAGAAGAAATTAAATTTTAATGAGGAAAAACGATGTAGATTTAATTAGCAATGGTTATGGTTTTATATATGTGTATATACAAATAATTGAGCTTAACGATATACATAATATTTTTGAAAGCTTACCCAAATGGATTTTTCGACAATTGTAGATATATTTCGATTTTAATTTGAAGTACATTGATTCTAGATTATGAATTTCATATACTCTTTTTTCTCTTAGCGCGAAATGAATGACATTTATTTCAACGATTATTGCGTATTCGTATTAATACAATTTAAATATAAATTTACACTAAGTTTTACTAGTGATACATTTTCAGTTCTATTGAAAAAATAAAATAATTGTGCCTCCCTCCAAACAGTTTCGTATGATTAGTCATAGAGACTCTGAATAGAGCCACTAAACTGACAACATCTATCGACCCAACCACAGAAATAAACTAGTTTTACGATAATTACCTACTAAAATATTTAATTCACTACAGCCGGGCAGCAAGCGAGTGTAAACGGCCTTACGTATTTTTTTTTTGCTCGCGTGCAGCTACCCAGCGGAACGACGTCGGTGGCCAATGGGAAGGCTCGGCCTGCATCGCGCTAACACTTTGTCGACGGCGCGTAGCATATAAGCGCGGCGGCCGGCCGTGTGCGCGGGGAGTCCAGTGCCGCCGGGAAGACCGGCCTTGGCGAGGGGCCGGACTAATGTCCTCGCTGTCACTGCATAAACGGCACTGCTTCGTTAGCGTTTAGCTGTTAAATTCAAATTCACACCGAATAGTTTAACCGACTGCATGTATGCGTAATGTTAAGAGAGCCTCTTCTTCACCATCACTGGTCGGCGGCACACTTGACTTCCTTTTGCTAAAAAAGAATAGTTTTAGTAAGTACTTAATTCAACCACGGCTTATCTATTTCAAACAGGATTGTTATTGTTTTTTTTTTCGTTCATAAACTTACTAATATCGACTACCGCTTTTTATCTTTCGCTAATGGATTGCATAAAATAATTTCATCTTCCGACTTATGGTAGAGACATCTTTTTTATTATAAAGCAAAGCATATAGCTTTAGATTAAATATTTGGACTCATAATATACATAATTAATGAAAAATTTTATTTTTTAATTTAAGTTTGTTGAATAAAAGTTTTTTAAGTATTTGATACACATCCAACCATGTAGAGGGATAATTTTAACGTTTAATTTACGGAATAGAAATACATTTATTCAATAATTTTAGTTTTGATCTGTAAAAAAGAAACTATTTTTTTTTCATAGCTGTTCTATCTCAGCATCTACAACTACGCGACCAGCAAATGGTCTCAAAGACGTTCTCCTTAGGGGGATTTGCGATAGGCGGTATACTTTTTAAGTTAAGGATATGCATACCTGTCAAGCCTATTGAACTATTATATTATAAGAATTAGCAATTAAAAGAAATGCACCTAACAACCGAGAAAGAGATAGAATCAAAGATATAGAAAAACTTTAATTATATTTTCAAAAAAAAAAAAAGCTGCCAGGGCTATACTAACCGTTCACTGTTGAACTCAACCGTCAAATTTTCTTACATTTTCATAGATTGTCCACAGGCTTCAATGTAAATACATTGTAGTTTAAACGTTTTAATTCCGAGACACTGATTAAACAGTGTAAACAAAATGAAATAGTAAACTTAAATTTATTATTTGAAATATCAATATATTTATTAAGCATTGTATTATTAGCTGGTATTATTAATCTTTATAAGAGTAAACAATAAACGATAGAAAGAAATATAAAATAGAATCATATATATTTCGGAAATTGCTTCGACAATGTTATTTATTATTTGTCAAATACTAAGAGCCCACCGTCGTAGCCTGCCTTGTTCTGATAAAATATTTGCAGTCTGACGAGAGACGGGACTCAGCGTGTCTTTGTTAACTTGGAGACTTCGTCGTATAAGTAGAGTTATGCTTTTTTATTCATTTTGTGCCCAGTTTGAGGTATTGTTTAAATTGCATCTAAATTATGTACGATTTTCTTTTAAAATTTACATAAATTCAAACCGAATCACCATCCTATAGCTAACAAAATTAAGAAAATAGAGATTTACCTCTAGAAGGGCCAAAGAGATGAGTACAATATTTATTTCGTAGAAAAATAATGTATGATCAACTTCAATACATTGTAGACGTTGTATACTGTAGAACACACATCCGGTTAAAAATTATACCGTTATAAAACAGGTAAATTTATCACATATCGTTCAATTGCTTACTGTAAGTCTTATGGGAAAAACAAAAGTAGTTTAACTTTACTTAAATATGTAATCATGCAGAATACATTATTGGTACAGTCATTTTCGCATAACTTTATTTGTGATATATACGAGGAGTGTTCGTTTTAAATCAGCCGATTGCTGAGTGTACACGCCCCTAATCATTTTATTTGAGATTGAGGTATTTCAAAGTTAACCTCTTTACGTCGGCCCAGTGCTTGTCAGGAGCTGCTGACTACAGTTATCATCCGTGAGGTCCAGGACTAGGAAACGAGTGGTTTTCACTTTTAGTTAGAAACTCATTGGTCAATTTGTCTATGGTCAGGATCGAGCGTGATGTCTTTCGATTTTAAGGGAACCCTCTTAACTACTGCCCCACCACCGTTCTTATGTGGGTCAAACTGAAAGTCCTTAGAAAATCAAAAAGTGAGCAAACTAGCAAGTCCTTTATCCTATTATTGCTTTTCGGAATAGTGTCCGTTGAGATCAATACATTGCTGCATTCAATGGAACCCCCGAGAGAAATACTTTGCCCATTCGCAATTATGGGTCGCTTTGACACCCTTTTTATATGGAGTCACTGCACTTTGACGTCCGTAAACCTCTATCCTAGAAGTTTATCTTTTATTTTTCGAAATAAATTTAAAAATATATGGCTTGAGGTCAGGTTGTAACGCGGGTGAGCCAGTATTTTTATACCTAACTTTTCCAAATTGTTAATTGTTTGTCTGGCGGTATGTGGTGAGGGGTTGTCGTGATAAGGATAATCCTAGTGCGAGGTCCATTTTCCCGAATTTTTTCCAGAAGAAGGGGCAAACAAATGCTAGTTTACCAGTCTGCAGTGACTTTTTTATGTTCTTAAACATTGTTGCATTACGACCTATCATTCCGAAGAAAGAGGCCACCATCTTTTATCCAACACTTTTACCTCATTTTACTTGAGTGGGTAACTCCTCAAAAGGAAATACTTACGGATCAGCCTGTCTTTTGGTTTCGGAATCTTAGCTGTAAATCCTATTTTCGTCACCTGTAACCATGTCGTACATAGCATTTGCGTCACCACCGGCAAATCTGTGTATCTTTGAGCGGCATTGATTAATGCGTCGGATATTTTGAGTGTCGGTAAATTGCGAGATATCCACAGAATACGACGCTTCCTGGTTGCTAAACGTTCACGAAAGATTTTGTGAACTTGACTCATATAATTAAAAAAAAAAAACGGCAAGGAAACGGCAAGGCCAACCGAAGTTTGTTATAACTTTTTGGTTCGTTTAAATGGCAAAGAAATTCATAAAAAATCATTGTACGAAAATTTTCTGCTTTAAATTCATGTTGACGTTAGACAAATATTTTTTTGCTACCAATTGGTGAAAATAAATGACAGATAAATACAATATACACAATACGGTCGACAAAGCACTCACTTTTTTTAAGTTTTAATATATTTTATTATTTTACAGTTTTTAAGTGGCCATTTTAAAAAAAAATAACAGTGACCTACGTAGTATTCGGTGTTTAATATTTCGTGTAAGTTAACTGTTACTCCACAATTATGAAATATTACATTGTGCTATTACTATATTTTTTATTACTAGTCTAAGAGTAAACGAGCAGGTAAGTCATCACAGAGTAGATGGTCACCGCCGCCCACGGCCATGGCAGCTCTAGAAGAGTGACCATTAAGTTGCTAACCTCTTGCAGGAGAATAAGTTATCTAGTGGAAGGGATTAAGTTAATGAAAAAAAAGAGGAGGAAAAGCAACAGCAGAAGCTGCTACTTCACGTCTGTTTATTGAGAGAGTGTGGTATTTCACCAGTTAAGTCGGCCCGTTTTATGTGCCGTAATCAAATTGGTCACAGTAAGGCTCTATCACAGTAAATATACTTTTATTTTACGGGTTATACCATTACATTTGATATAATTTATGATACTATAAAAAAATTTCGTTTTAACATTTTACTTTGTAATTTGAATTTGTAGCTATTTCGAATATAAATATATTTTATGTCACAATAAAATGTATATATGTATATAGTATGGATTCGGTCATGTATCTTTTCACAAATATTCATAATCTCTTTTTTTAGAATAACTTTGCCAAAGTCTGTAAAAATAATATGTTATTGAAAATGTACTTACAAATAACATAGACACAATGCTAATAAATGCTCGGACAGACTGCTGCGCCGGCGTGGTTTGGTTGTGCCGCGGCACGACGAACTTTTATCAATGTTAGTTCGCAACCGGTCGTAGCTGTGCGAAATGGATCACTAGCCGGTTGCACGGCACGTACGCGGTTGGTTACTTACGCATGAGCAGTTCTTAAAGTTGTCAGTACGACATTTTTACGTAGATGTTCTAAGCTATTTTTCTCAGAAACAGCTACTTCAATGGCTATGGTTTCTTTAGCAAAATTATTTAATAAGAGAAGGAGATTATGAATGTTTGTAAAAAAATGAATGATGAAATCCATTCTATATATATATATATATATACCACTATCTCACATAAAGATACAAACCTGACAAAAATCAAGCTACGTATGTCTATAAATATTTGCTATCTAAATATCGGAAGTTGTATAACTTTACCTTATTTACTTTTTTTTAACAAGTATTTGGTAAATTAGGATTTTATATTAATGTAACAGTAGATTTTGTATATAACCAGGGACCTTATTGAACATACGCACGCACAGCCAGCTAAACAAATTTGTGACTCTATGTAGTCTACTAACATCTAAAACAGTTTACATCTATTTCTTGTATTGAATCTATGTCGATTACGTTTCTTCTCGAAATTTTCACACAAAACTGAGATTTACTTATACTTAGTTTTGAGACACGCTCCAATTATGTGTTTATTCCGTATTGATGGGCTGGTTCCTTGAGGCTTCGATTTTGCCCTTGTGCAGGTGAGAGGGCGCTCAAAACCGCTTTAATCTGTTCACCTGTTGTCGAGTTTCAAATTCGAGACTTTCACTCTGATTTTAAGACAACGCTTTACAAATATTCAGCCAAAACCTATCAGTAAAACCTATGCAATTCGTTTTCAGATTGTTTTCAAGGCTCATATAATTCGTAAAGTATGTAAACATGAATTTTAATACAATTTTGAATTTGTATGTGTGGTGTATTTTTGAAAGATACATGTAGGAATAGTATATCGGACAGTTATGTGGTTTGAAAAAAGACGTAGCGACTAGAGTAGAAAACGGTAATTGCAGTGATTTGGTCATCTGAATAGGATGAATGAAAGTAGACTGACATGATAAATCTACAGAGCGAATGTATGATCAGCGAGGGTCGCCCTGGAAAATCTTACGCGAATCAAATTGGCATATTACGATAAATAACAAATTTTAAGCATCCAAAACCGACGAGTCAGCACGTAAATATTGATGCACGTCAGCGAAACGAGAGAATTATGTAAAGAACGTAACACGTGGAAATCTCCGTCCCCACTTACCCCTCTGAAAAACGGACGTGAATTTTATAAACAAGTAAATGAACCGTGATCGATGCCCAAGTCGATCCAAAAACTGCCAGAGAACTGGATCAGTTCTTCTATCAGCGATCCTTTTGTGAGGGACGCGTCGAGGGCAGATGAGGCGATCCAACTAAAACTACTTCGTCCATTGCAGTAACAATAGCGTAACGTTTAATTTTGCGTCTTTGAATATTCATGAAGTGTGGGTATGATCGATGGCGTTCCGCGATCGGATGGCGTCGATAACCTTTATGTGAGGCTTTAAGGGTCGTAATAGAAATGACTAATTGGTCCTGCGAAGGTTGTTACGGATTTTGAGATTTTGAAATTGAACATATTTTTTTTATTTTCATTTCTTTTTAATTTGAAAAAATAGAAAATGTTTGATAGATAGTGTATCATGTACTATTAGATAAAAATTAATATTGGTCTAAATCAATACTTGATTTTGACGGATATATTTGTGAATTATTTTATGATATTTATTAAAATTGCTTTGAAAGCGAGAGCGGTTGAAGCGCAAAAAGTTATTGTGAAATCGGATAGAAAGAGAAAAAAAAAATAGAAACACTCAAGAATCGATTATTGTAACAATAAAAAGTTCATATTGACGCAATCAAGACGATTTAAGGGTAGTTGTAGATGTTATTGTAGTGTAAGATTCAAATCTATTAGATGAATAAGATAACGTTAAAAACTACAACATTTTCGAATTTGAATTTATGAAATTTCACATATTTTACTACATATCTAAATTTTTTTTTTGTTGCCGAATGAAATAAATGAATAAAGACTAAATTATTTATGCTCATTTGGTTACTGGTAACATGGAACATGAAAGAATGTTGTAGAGATTAAGTTCGATTTTTATGTAGAATATGCATTTTAATGTCTGTTATTTTCTTAAAAAATAGTACTAAAATTCGAAATGAACTATTTTGCATAAACATGATCACAAACGGATCGACGAATAAAAACGCCGATGTGTCTCAAAACTGCTTCGTTTTTGTACAATTTTCGATTTTTCTCGATTTGGAAAAATAGGCTTAGTAATATACACTGAATACATTAGGTGGAAATCGAAACAAAATTGGGATTCCAATTAAGAATGATGTTCGGTACGAAACTTAAGTAGGTATCAAAATCGGATTGTCAAAAAAGGAAACATTTTTCGAATAGTCGCTAATGCACAACCCCGGACAGTCGCTGTAATTATTACGACGGTAAATAAAATAATCCTCATTATTCTGACCCTACGGAGAAAGGTAAAGGAAAAAGGGAACCACGCCAGCTGGCTCTAATTAGGCCATATTGATTAGAGGGCTTCGTGATTATCGTAAGAGTATAAACGTAGTCCTTGGACGGAGCGAGTTACAATAAGGTAAAAAGGAAAACTATTATAGCGATGATTTGTTTTTGAAAGGGTATGCGAGAATATAATTTCTTTTCGAGAAAAGTACTTTTATTATAGAAATTAATTTATTCTTCATAGAAAAATAAACTTTCTTGGTACGTTGTTTTCTAGATACAACAATTTTATTTGTCTTTGCATGACGAACTTATCCAGATTTCTACTTCATTTATCTTAGCCACTTTTTATTTGATTCTTAATGCACTGTTTGCTGAGTCGTTGTGTCATTTAATTTACGAAGAGTTCTCGCCGCAAGTTTATACCGAACCGAGTCATAAAATTTATTACGTTTTCCCTGCACTATAAATCCCTGCATTAATAAAATTTAAATTATTACTTATCAACATCTTCTAAAACTCGCTTCATCGCGATGATACGATTTAAAATATGAGCAAGGCCTCGTTTGATTCGAATGGAATTTAGACAATGATGGGAAACTGGATGTGCTTACAAACAATTGAGCACAATAAATAGGAACGAATAAAGATTAAAAAAAGGACTTTGGTTTTTTTTGAAAATAATTTATAAACTATAAAGATTGGAGTAAATTTGAAAAAATAAATAAGAGTAAAAATTTTGCAATAAAAAAATCCATGTTCCCGGATCTCTATTACATAAGTTCAATTTAACATCGCAAATAGCATTTCTTGTGGTGCATTTTTCCTATTTTTCATTAAAGAAAATTAATAATTAATGAATTATAGCATTTGAAAATACTATAATGTTTCTAAATGTTATAATTTCGGTAACAATAGATCGAAAGTCTTCTCAAAGCAAAATAGTTTTAGAAGCTTATTCTTCGGTAAATAGAGAATGTGGAACGTAAACCGCGACTCCTTGGAGAATATATAATAAACAATGCTCATTTTTAGAAAAATATATGAAAATACATATAAAAAGTTTTTCAAAAAAATTTTTTTGGTGAAGTGTCTAAATACATTACAATTTATTCGATTTTTTTAATTATTATGATTTAACATAAAATAGATTGTGTTACGGACAGAATTAAATTAGAGAAATTAAAATTATAAATAATTAATATAAAGTTTCAGGGACATAGATATTATATTTGAACATTTTTATCCACTTAATCTTTTCTTTTCATATTCATTGTAATGCTTATAGTTACCGAATTATTCATAGACTTAAACCCCTCTTTTTTTTTTTAAATACATATTTATAAATTGTCTATATACGGGTTCACTTGTTATATATAATTTTCTACAAGCAATACCAAACCAAACAAAGTCTCGCTCATACTTCAGTTCGCGGTATAGCGATTAAATATGTTTTTGGATATGTCGATTGAGCTAAGCGTTTTTATTATAATTCTCTAAAAACACAGAATCATTGTCGGACAGCGTAAAGAGCGAATTTGTTACAAGGCCAAATAAACGGTGACAAATAAGCGAATCTAAAAATTATTCGCGTGCCGCTGAGCGTTTGCAAGTAATTTACGGACTAGGGTGTGTCTTATTATACGAATAGCCACAATGTAGGTACCAAACTTAGAGTAACGAATGCGGCTGCCGTATCGCCGTCAGCTTTTTAATAAATAAATTATCGATAATTTAACTACTTGCCAACAATTATAATTAGTAATCTGCTTATTATGAAATTCATCTTAATATTATCTATTTATTCGGGATAGAGGATCGATTAATAAATATTGTCAGCTTTCATTATTTGAGTTTTAGTACAGGATTAATTTTCATGTCTCGAAACGCATCTTAAGTCACCTAGTACATCTCTAACGACCGGTGGACCGTAAGGTAAGGGCCGCTAGCAGCCCCCTGTACCCTGCACAGCGCCAAGTGTGAAGGGCTCGACATTCGAATCTCTAAATCTGAAAGGAGTGCATTATGGGAGGGAGGCTCGGCGGGCTTGTGAAAAAAAAATAGATAGAATCAGGTTAACAGGAGAGAAAGAAAAAGGAAAAAAAAAAAGACAAGCCCAAACGAAGCAATATTTTCTAATTAATTTTTTAAGTTATACTTTTTTTGATGCATTAAAAAAATCTGATCGGAGTGTATTTCGAGCATTTAACGCGCCTATCAACACACGCCCATCATACACGAGTACCAAGACAGCGCACGCAGGAAGCACTGCAATAACATTTATTTTATAACTGATTTAATCTGATGTATCCTAAAAAAAATTATTAGTATTTAAGAAAAAAAAAAATTATTATTTGTTTTTTAGTATAAACAAATAATAATTATTAGAAGTGCTTTCTAATGTGCGTCATGGCTACATACATATTTTTTTTCCTTTCAGTCTCTTTTCTGTTGCAAAATAAAAAGCCTTTTCTTTACTTAATGGCGATAAATTATAGTAATTTTAGGCTTTAAGATTTATTTTTAATGCGAACGACAATTGTTTTAAATATTTTTTTATTCTATTATTACATTAAAAAAATTGTCTATTTTAGAATAGAAAATCATATGGCGTATTTGGTATGTAACAAATTGGTATAAATGCGTTATGTAGTAGAATAGCTGTGCAAATACAATAAGAAGAGATAGGTCCTTTGGCGGCAATTTGGAAGTTAGTACCTTCACCCACGATGTTTTCGTGTCCTTAAGCTATTCAGAATCCCAATAGCGAATTAAGTAACTAACTCAATTAGTATCTACTAACGTTTAATTTTCTCATTTCTGACTGTATTAATAAATAAACGAAACGATTTATCATCATTCTTGTTTTATAGATTTTCATATATCTTAAAATATAAATAAGTAATGACGTCCGACCCCATAAAAACCCCACAAGCTTGCACCGGAATAGCAACAGTTAACAAAATACAGATTTGTGATATTGAATTTTATTTTTAGAGATTATTATTGAAGCAATAAAAAGAGTCAAATATTTCTATGAAAAGATTCAAATTCATTCATTTTTGAAAACATTGGACAGAAACAATAAGCTCGGAAAACACTCAAGTTTTAATACTTATTACGTTATTGTTTTTTTATATGAACGAGGGGGGGGGGGTAAATATATTTCTTCTTTTTTTTTCGAAATTATTAGATTCGTACACCAAAGGATTACTCACGTTCATTGATCTATAAAAAGAGAAGATGCGCAGTCCCACGCTCAAAAACGGCCGCGGTAAGGAGTGCTAAAACAGTCAGTTTAGCACTCACTACATTCAGTGTAGTTTCGTCGCACCTTACGTTAAGACGTCGAAATGTTCTTTTAAAAAATGCAAAAGCAGTACTTAAAAAGCTATCAAAAAGGATGGTATTTCTCATTTTCGATAAGTGTTCAATCGTGTATTAAAATGAGTATTCGATTAGTATTTTGTATTTCTCAATTTAAAGTAGCATCAAAAACCGAGATATAAACGGACTTAAAAGAAATAGACAACCAAATAACAATAATAAAGATTTAAAATAATATTAAACACTCGACTGATATCTTGTTCTAGAACAGCACGGTAAATTGTAAGCAAAATAACGATCATTTTGTTATTGTCTTCCAATAACAAAATGATCGTTACCTGTACTCTTTGCGTTTAAAAATGAACCTTATGTTATGACATTTCGGTTGAAATGTCAGATGATAAATAATGTTCCTTCCCTTCTTTTTCTTTGGCACTGCAAAATAATATCGTAGATGTGAGACAGAGACATCATGTACGATTTGAGCCATTTTTCGCCGTTGAAATAGTAAACGAATATGCATCTTCCCTTTTTTTATACATCTATACTCACGCCTTAATAACTTTAATACGAAGCCTTGGATCCTAAAAACTTGAAATATTTAAAAGTTGACAATTTTGATTATTGGAAAATTTATTACCCGTTTCTAATACACTCCTCAAATATTCTTCAAAATATATTGTTTTGCAAACGAGGAAAAGTATTTTTTTTGTGATCTTTTCGAATATGTGTTTGTATTGAGCATTATTTTCTATTAAAAATACAAAACTTTTTAAATAGGAAATAAAATGTTGCTTGTACTGTGACATATTCTTAGAATTCTTACATACACTGTGTTATCTTCGATAACTAATAAGTCTAAGTACAGGGTTTCCAGAACTTAAATATATTTGTACGATGATTCCTGTGTCAATGGAATGTAAACATCGTTTACATATATTAGCAATAACTTTGAAATTGTAAATAAAACCGTACTAATCGTATGTCGTGTTTTTTAAAAAAATCAGTTTTAGTAAATAACGTAATAAATATGATTTATCTTGAACAATTTTAAATATAGCATTAAATGAACAAGTTATTTGAACAACGTGGATTGTGCTTGGAATGTATAATAGGGACCCTGATATCATAAAAACATGGGGTGTATGAGTGTTGCTAGTCTACAAAAGGTGGCGATTGATTAATAAATCGGGGGAGAATTATTAATAAAATTCCAAGGACCACGTGACCATTTTCGATTTTATTTTTCAGTGTCATTTTAAATACACTATTAACAAGTCCAATTTCAATTTATGCTTTTTATAAATAGGAAAAGGCTTTAATAAACGAAATCTCTTATGGAATTTCAGTAATGTAAAATGGCGTGGCGAAATTTAAAATTTGAGAAAATTATATCATATTATATATATAACGAATCGTTTGTTTGTATGAAACGAATACTATGTAAAATAGTCGAGAAGACAAGGGGCTAAAAACGTCTCTTCGATATTCATAATATATCTAATAATTAAGGATTTTTTAATAGCCTTATTTAATTTTAGGGGGGTTGTAATCTAAATAATCGAATGAAGTATGATGATGATCAATTAATTAAAAAGGAAAATCCAATTTTTTTTCCTCTATAAAATTAAGTAAAATCGGTCTCGAATTAAAGAGGATCCGTTCGTCCAAAACTCACCTAGCGACCGAAACGAGCTAATCAAAGTTTCTTTGTAAGAATCGTCCAATTAGCTGGTAAGAAGGCGATCTGTGAGCTGTTACCTTCTAAAAGACAAAACATGTATCTATTACCCAACAGCTGATTGAGTGGGCTTGTTACGTGTGCAGCATCACGCGCTTTACCTGCGCGCTACAGCGGATTGATTGTGATGGACTGTCATTGAGATTGATATCATTTACCTCATACCTATATGACTTCTTATATATTATAAAATCTTTGTGTATCATATAAAAAGATACACAAATCTGTAGATCTTTTTATAAAGATGGAAAGGTTAGAACATCTTAAAAATAATCGGTAAACGCTTTGAATATGTACTGGAATTAATAATTTAAAATAAATGTAGACTATCCTATTTATTTTAAATTATACATTAATTAGTTTTGCATATTTGCCATGCGGACTTAAAAAGTATCTCTAGTATAAGTAGAATAAAAATGACACGAATATAGTTTGTAAATTGAAACTCTGCGTATTGTTTGTTTGTTTGTATGGCACGATAATACTTTTTAACTACGTTTTGTACGCGACTGTCCCTGGATGTATAAAGACTTCTCGGATGTCGATTTTCAGTGAGATTAGAACGAATAGAACGAATTTCTTCGTCTATTACACTCATTGGACATGACAACAGTGACAAGCAAACGGAAAAGTTCGAGATTGACACCGGAAACGGGATAGACGTCGAAGCTGATAACCGAAAAGTGAACCGGATCCAAAGCAAAAACGGGATGGACGAGAGAACGGAGGCTAGAGTCAAGACTAGGATTGTTGATATAGCGACTGGAAATGAAACTAGCACGATTTCGGCACAAAAAATGAGGAAATTCGTTTGACGTGAGACATTTCAGATACTAACTAGAATTACAACGTAAGTATAAAAGGATTAGCCGTGACAGGAATTGTAAGAAAACAAATTCCTTAAAGAAGAAAAACTTTCTTTATTATATGTCACTATTGCAACATCGAAATTTGTATGAAAGCGACATGCATTAATTTAAGAAACGCCGTTATTTTCTTTGTAAATTCGGTTTGATTTAGGATGACCAATATATAAGTCATACGAATATTCATCAACCAGAACTAACCGGCGCCATTTTGGGGGCGCGTATTCCAAATCGTATTCAGCTAAACAGTAATCGGACCCCGTTGCTTTATCGGTCCAATACATTCGGCCAACGTTGCCCGACCCAATTCGCTGCGCTAACGACGCGGCGGCGGCGGCCCGCGTCCGCCGTCAACGTCGACACTTCGATGTGCTTTGTTTTCTGCCACAACACCCCCCGCCGCCCCTCCCACCTCAAGCCAGCCCATAGACACGTATAGAGCATTGTTAGAGAGGCGACACGATCGACTCTAGGAATCACAATGCGTGTTTAGACAATAATGTCGTGTACGTCAACATTTTGTGTGGGACGTGGAGACATTAACATTTGGCGTTTGTTGCTATAGAACTTGTATTATTTTCCTTCCATACTCGTCTATAATGTATATATAATACATAAATATGTATACGATATATAAACGTAATTAGTAGTTATTGTATTAATTGTGTAATGGACGATAATTATATTTGAATTTTTTTCCAGTTACTCGCTACAACACGCCGATTTTTTTCTAAACTGTTCCGGTCGAAACTTTGAAATTCCTACTGTCAATCAAATTTTTGTAAGGTGCAATCAAATTAATGTACACTTTGACTTATGGGTTGTTTAAACACCAGTATCGTTTATAATACCTACATTACGGTTAAAATTTACAATTAATTGTAGTGGAATACTTATCTTGTATGTTTTCATTGAAACAATGAATAGAACAGAATGAGTTCCAAAATTGTTATCAGAATACGGGGCTGTAGCTAATGCATTTTTAATTTTCTCTCTTCCATGTATAGAGCTGCCATCAGACTTAAACACCAGAAATGACGTTACAGCAATAATAAAACTTTTCAAATCTGACATCCAAACCTCAAGAAAGAAAACTATCCATAGTCAATACAGATTAGATGATATCAAATAGTAAAAATGACTATTATTACGAAAATGGGATGTATAAAAATTGAACTAAATGTGAATATAAAAGCAAATATTCTTTTCTTAGCCCTAACTTAGAAAGGATTAAGATCTCTTTATGTAATATTAAGTCGTTATACCTGTTGTTTGCATGTGACTTATTTTGAAAAAAATCGTTTATAATTAATTGATAATTAAAAGTATTATACATATTAAAAAAATGAATTGATGAAAAATAATTAAATTTATACTGTGATGTTGTACGTATTACTTCAGCAGTTTCTTCATTTTAGTTTCGAGAAATGCTTAAACGCCCGTCAGACAGTTGAGAAACGTTTCAGAATCTCGCTGTAAGCCTTTCACAAAGGATCCGCCTTATAACAGCTTCAGAAGGCTTCCAAGGGTGGGTGTAGCGGAAGAGGGGATAATCTGGCCCATCTATTTACGATGCCGGCTCGCTCTCCTTCTAGATTACAGGTGTTATCACGAACGTAAATCTTCTTGATAAGCTCTCCTTCTGTCCCGTTAGTTTCTTTTAGAGATGTACCTACATGCGATACTAACTCAAACATACCACAGACAATAGAGAAACGTACCCCAGACTATGTATAGGGTATTCTTGTCCCAGAGTGAGTTGTTATATCAGTGGTATTTAATTGCACGTACCCTAAGTACCCGAATGTTACTTTATTGGTCTGTGTAATACTTTAAATATTCAGTAATTATTTTTTTCCGATTGTTCTGTAGTATCATAAAAGTATTTACAAACAGTACATATCAAAATTGTATATCTTGTAAAAAAATAGTAAATATATATTTATTGAAACGAAATACCCCAGCATTCAATTTTTATCAAGTTTTTATCAAGATTTTATCGCTAATAAGTATAGGGGTGTGGTGTCCTTCTAAAAAAAGTACATACTTACGTGTGCATTTAAAAAGTATGAATGAATGAGCAATATTCACGGTGTGAAACATGATTCTTCGGAAATTCATCTATAAAAATATATATTTATTGTGAATCAATATTTGCTTACGGGTATATTGTACTCCGTCGCTTCTCTAAGCTAGCTGCGTACTACTTTTATACGACTATAGTATGCTTGACACGTTTACCGCTTGTGTGCACACTTTGTATTTTTTTCAATACTATTGTTCAAAGTGCATAAAAATTTGTGAATCGGTGATAATATTGTACTATTGAATCGAAAATAACATCGTGCTATAAGCGAAATATAATATATATGTGTATGTGCCTACTGTAGATGTGTCAAAGCGTTACTCATCCTTATGTGTTAAACATCAAAACAAAACAAACGTCTGGCGCCAGCACAGCATCCGGCTTAATAATGCAAGATCTTCATCATTTCATGGAGACGCCATGAAGATGTATAGGTAACGTCAGTATAAATGTATGTTACGTTTTATGGTATTTTTCTTTCGCTATCATTAAATATATCCCTGACAAAACAACGGCATCAGCTTCATTAATATTTCGTTACAACGATAAATGAATTAAATAAAAATAAGTAGCGGACTTTTACTCCCGGGCACCGTTATCTTAAAAGCGACATCTGTCGTCAGTAACTCCGAATCCGCTCGGGGCAAGCGTGGAGCTAAAGATCCGAGCCGCTCGATTTGTAATAACGAATCACTTTTTGTAAATATTTTCTACGATGTTTTGCGCTTTGAGATAACGTCGACATTTTTCACCAATAAATACGTGTACAGCTTACGGAACCCTTGACAATAATTCGGCCGGTTCTGTCCTTTGTCCGAGGGCCTTATCGCGAAGGCTCCTTCCCTTTTCATGGAGTCGGTGATAAATAATTTTGTAGCCAGTGAGCCTGTCGCGGGGTCCACGCTCTGCGCGTTCCCTGCGGGCTCGTTGTGCCTAAACTTCGGCATCATTCTCAAAGTCGCCTTCGCGAAAGGGTTCGGATACAAATTCGACTAAATGTTTCTTTTGGAAGTCACTCCCTAAGAATCGTATTTCCTATAGAGCCTATGGTACGCAAATTAGTTGAGCTGTAAAATCGAGTGTTAACAAAAAGTGTGGTCGTTATTGTGTCGTCTGTGCCCAACATATTTGCGTATCTTATACTGAACGCGTGTTTTCGTACAGTATTTTTTTAACTGAGGTAAGTTACCCTTTCGATGTACATGATGCTAAAGATTATTGCTATTATTAACAATCGTTCAATGTGGAGTTTTGGATTTGTAAAATTTTATTATGTAATGCAATTTACATAATACATTTTATTGTATCAATTTTAATAAATATTGATAAAAATATGTACACGCTTTCAGAATTATAAAAGGTGCATTTCACATATTCGCGATTATTTATTTTTAATATTTCATAAGGATATATGCTATATATTATACTAGCTTTCATAAGGATATATGCTATATATTATACTAGCTCGCAGCTCCGCCTGCGTGAACGTAGAATGAATTCCCTGATCTTTTATATGGACCGATGACGACGTTCGTCTCAATCTAT
The DNA here is from genome assembly GCA_005406025.1 of Eumeta japonica. Lineage (NCBI taxonomy): Eukaryota > Metazoa > Arthropoda > Insecta > Lepidoptera > Psychidae > Eumeta > Eumeta japonica. Next base: position 167,251 of record BGZK01001241.1, read on the forward strand.
AAAAGTCTAATAAGAGTAAATAAGGGATTATAATCTACTTTAGAAGTAAATTAGAGATCATGACATAATTTAAAACCATACACCCACGAAATTCTAAAAATAGTTTCTTATATTCAGTTATAGTTCCCAGTACAAGAGAGTTTAGCATGTAACTTAGCTTCTAGTCGGTGTATGGAGATGATGTTTCATTTCACATGTTTCATTTTTTAAATTAGATCTCCAGCAACACACCTTGAAAATCGTATTCGATTCGGTTATTATTATATGATATGATATAGTTATTTTGTTATTCCGTAACTAATAAACATACAATTAGACAGATAGAAATGTGAAAAATGTTTGTTAGGCTTCTATTGCACTTATAAAGACTTTCTACATTAGTTTTTTATAAATATTTCCCAAGTACATATATCGGTCGGTTACAGTTTTTTTATATGTATCTAGCATCCCGGGCCGCTTCTCTGGGCGTCATTGAAAATAACTACTATTTTTCTTTTAATTTTGTAATAAATGTTTGTCTATATTATGCGTGTTTTTCCAAAAATAATTTACCTTGAAAGTCGGATTAAAACCTTGTTCTCCAATTATATTCGCCCCAAATGATGTCGTTTGAAAATAATTATTATACTTTTGAATATTTTTTTTAAAATGTTTAGATTGAGTTCCTTGGCCAGACAGAAGTGATTCTAATGGTTCTGGTGGCGGTAGCAATTCTGGTAGTTTGACCTTCCCATTTAAACAATGGTGGTTCCTGGTGGTTCATGTTGAAATCTTAATGCATCACAATATAGAACATGAGGTGTTCATTGTTCCAAAGTCGACCGATACATCAGCAGCATTATTTATTGTTGAATCGTACCTGAACGCCAAACGTTCATATTGAACTATCCTTTTAGGTTGCCTATTTAGTCGACGCTCTAATTTTCTTTTTGTGTAAGTTCGAACTGAGCGTGGAGAACTTGATTGTTGTTGTTGTCCTGGAGTTATATCTAATCGTGATTGAGCAATTCTTAATCGATTTGCTTCTAAGCGTTGTTCACAGTGTTCCTCAGTTTCATCATTGAGTCTATATTGATGGTTCCGACGGGCGTCATCGGTACGCCGACCGATATTCTGACGACTTTTTGACGGAATTTATTAAATATAAACAAACTACAGATTTTTAATATTCATTGGTTAGTTTTCTGTTATCAGAAATATATGTGACAACAGAACTGTCAAACTAAACGTCACTTTCCTTCTTATTCTTCTTAAAAAACTATTGAAAATATTAACTTTTCAGATTTTTTTTATATACAAACCTTCTCCAGACGATTTTAAAGACAACAAAAATAAAATTATTTCAATTGGTCAAGCCGTTCTCAATTAATACTTGGAAATGCATGGTTCATTGTTACAGAAGATATTTATACTTTATTATGTATCAATCAATATATATATATAATAAAATATCAATCAATATGAATAGATCAATATCAATCAGTATCAATCAGTATCAATTTGTATCAATCTGTATCAATGAGTATCGATCAACATTGATCAATATCAATCCATATCGATCAATATCGATCAGTATCGATCGGTATCGACCAATATCAGTCAATATTAGTCAATATCAACCAATACCAATCAATATCGTGCATTATCGTGCATCGTAACGATTATCAATATTACGAACACTCTTGAGTATTGTTGTGTTTCAAATATTTAAAACATTTTCAGTTTTAAATATTTGAAGTGATCTGTTAAACTATTATATCATTGGAAATGGAAGTATGGAATTGAATGGAATTATTGAAGTATTGAAACAAACTACAGACTTTTAATATGCATTGGTTAGCTTTCTGTTATCATAAATAACATGTGACTGTCAAACTGTCAAACTAAACGTCACTTTCCTTTTTGTTCAAAAAACTATTGAAATTAACTATTCAGATTTTTTTTTATATACAAACCTTCCCTAGGCGATTTTAAAGACAAAGATTTTTCCAGTCAGTCAAGCCGTTTTCAATTGATACTCGGACATACATGGTCCATTTTTCTTTTATTTATATAGATTTAAAGATGAACATATGCACCATACACTTGAGCGAACTCCAGTCCATATTCAAATATTTTGATTTCTTATAAATAGATTTCCTTCCATGTAAGCACATAGAGCGGTGATGGCATATAGGTTAAAAGCATTGTCTTCGGACCAGAAGGTACCAGGATAGAACCTGACTTAACCATGGGCAGATAGACCGACGACCTTCTAAATTAAGTCAAAACAAACCGCTCACTCCGGGGCCCCGTATAGCACCTTAAGCCGCCAGTCGCGGAAGTCGTCGGCGGCCCCCGGACCGCAGCGGGCCGGTGTAGGGGACTTAAGCTTCGAAGCTTTCAACCGGATATAAAAAACATTGCGGAAGGTTGCGCATACCGAAAACAATACACACATCAGTTAACGTGACTTTGAAAATATTAATACTATTATAGCAAGATGATTTTCTCTCCGTTTCTCTTTAAGGGCGGGTAGTTGAAAGACTCTGTTGTCAACGGTAAAAAATAAATGATGAAGCACGAAATACAAGAATTATATAGAGTACAAAGCATTTGTGGCCAACTGGAATAGAGCCATTATGATACAGGGCGCGACGATTCTAATTATACAATATCTCGAACTCGGTCTTGATTATTGTAATCATCTCGATGTTGGTTCTGTTTTTGGAATGAATAAAATAAAAGTACTGTTCATCGAGTTTCAAGTATTCACTTACAATTTTCAAATGAATTTTCATCAAAATGATGAAAATTAATTTGAAAATTTGGGGGGGGGGAAAAGATCCCATGGTTCTTCTGTTCATGAACCAATTAAAATCGCTTTTTAACCAATTCTTATCAGAAATGGGAAACGCAGTGCCTAATAATGCAATAGATGAGTTTGTTACTTCAACTACGCCAGCGGTGAACCGCTCGGGCTCACCTAGTCAGCGGTAAGTGCTCCGCCAGCGTCCGTTTTTCCGATGTCCCCACGGACCACTCGGACGGTACCGTACAAGGCTCGGACAGGGAGCAGGAAGGTCCTTTTACTATCATCGTCAGTAGAAGGAGAAATCGAACATCCCAACGGCGACGCGCTGATAATAGTCCAAGTATGGACAATGATATTCAGTGAGCCGCGCCGACTAGCTTCACTGACCTGCCGGCGTCGCCTGACATTCCCTACAGTCTCGTAGCTCGCGCTCCAGTCACTGCTGCCAAACAGGCGACCACTAAAATATCCGGATTCCACTAAAATATCCGATGCCAAACCAACGGCCCTCCCCATAGGCCAAACCCCCACCACCCATTTATCTTCGCGATTAAGGTAAATTAAATGCAGTCTCCGCGGAGTGCAATAGACTGCACATTAATTATGCTAATGCGCGATACGCTATACAGTATCAAAATATCAGCTGATTCCATATCAGATTTCAGGAGCCTCAGCACCTTCCTCATCAAAAGCAACTTTCCCTTCCATACATACGCGCTCAAAGAAGAACGCAAAAGAAAAACGGTTAAACAAGGAAACCCCGTCTTTGTGGTGCACAGGATGCCCTGCAGAGTTGGAACAGAGCTTGGGCTCGTTCTGGCAGTATTGCACAAAACAGATGCCACCAAAGACATCTATCAACCTCCCCCAAGTATGTGGCTTTATCGGCATCACTGTAGAGGCCCGGTACAAGAAAAGCAGCCTAGGGCAATGTTTGCCAATTATATGGCAATGCAGCTTCGGTCGCGAACCCCACGTGACAAAGACCTGTAAACGCATCAAGGAACCTATTGCGATCCCGGAATGTCTCAACTGTAACAGCGAAGGCAAAAGAGGTGTGCAACAAAGCTGAACTGCCCCAGCTATAAAGTCTACCCTAAAACCCTCCACTTCTTTAAAAATGCAGGCGGTATCAAAAAAGTTAACAAAAAACCCTCCGCCCCATCTATCAGCAACAGGAACTTCTCTGCCCTGGCATAGAAGAGTTTGAGAGCTGCCGTTGACTTTGTCTAGAGTATCGCGTCCCCCCTCTCCACAACCAACACTTCGTTCAGAAAATCACCCTGAGGAATTTCTGAACCATGGACTTAGAAAGGCAAGAAGCAGGGAAGACCGCCTAATGGTCATCCTCCTTCATCAAGATCTGCTTAACAAGCTTGAAAAACCATAATGGCTAACGAACCCAGGTGCTCTGCCGTAATTTTGGTTGGACGCCATAAACCGAAAGGTATCGCACTCATCTTTAACGCGCGCGGTCTAAAAAAGAATATAGTAGAACTAGGCAAATATACGACGAGTACTCAGCGGACGTGGTCCTCATACATGAAACCTTCCTAAAGCTAAATAGACCGAGAGCCCGTAGATTAGCCAACTATATACAAATACGGAATGACAAACTGAGTATTCCAAGAAGTGGTACTGTCGTGTACTACAAAAGGAAGCTATACTGCTAACCGATAGATATCCCACCGCTATTAAATTTAGAAGCCTCGGCGTGCACATTGGATATGACTGGGCACAGCACTCTGATGATAGTCTCAGTCTATCTGCCGCCCAAGAAACGGTTGTTTTGGAGCGACATAGAAACCCTGCTCCCACTAGAGGATGTCGTCATCCTCTCTGGCGACTTAAATAGTAAAAATACTGACTGGCGATGCAATACCACGAACGCTAATGGATGAACGCACGCTACCCTTGCCGAGGATTACGAGCTCGCCACCATCGTGCTTCCCACCCTAACTCATTTCCCAGCTAATGTCCGTCACAGACCAGAGATTCTGGATCTATTAAAAGGCGTGGTACTAAATCTGAGCTTAATCGAGACATTTCACTGCCTCGACTCAGATCACCCACCCGTACTGCTCAAATTATGCTCCTTCACTGCGAAGAACAGCCCGTCCAAACGAAAACGATCATAGACTGGAAGCATGTGTCGACCGCGCTAGAGAAATGCTCAAATCCCGTATTCTGTATTTTTTCACGAACAATCTAGAATATGATTCACAAGCATCCAGTACATCCCTGCGACCTTCTGTGATGTAAACACCGCCGTGTGCAAAACATCTAGACAAAGGAAGCAACGACACTCCAAGGTGCCCGGACGAACCGAATAAAGGAGCATTCAACAACGTCCGTCGGATGACCGGACACGTAGGACATCCCTGTCCCCCGTCAGCCTCACATGCCCCGCAGGCGCCTATCCTCCAGACAAAGGAACCAGCAGTCTATATAAGGTCGGCGCGCACCCCGCCGCGTGCTCTTGGTGTTTAACTCTTGACCAATAAAGACAGTACTATGCAACACTTTGTATTAAATTGTGCTTTTTAAAAAAGTGCTACTACGGCAAAATTATTTTTCTCGCTTGAGGAAATCGACACCCCTCATCATAATATTATTCTGGATGACATAGTATCCAACAACGATATCGACACTGCCATAGAAGCTTTTACCAAACACATCAGGACAGTGATCAAGCGATGCCAAAGGAAGGTTCCAGCTAACTCAGATCTCCGGGGCCTACCCGCGGAGGTTCGCGAACATTTTTATAAATCAAAATAATACATTTATTTATACATTAATAATAGAAGCGCGACTGTCTTTAACAATTCTACGAAGATATTGGTCCAGCAATTTTGAAACTCTTGATTTTTTTTTCAAAATTTTTTTCTTTGTAGTCATATCAGAATCTGTTAAAATTTTAATTATTATAGCGAGAAGTTAAAAAATGTTTCCTCATAGATCTGTCTATACGAGGGCTGCTATTTATGTATCCGGAACTGGCCACATACAGAACAATATTTAAAAAGTAATGACAAAATTTAAAAACGGAACTCCTTGGCTGTAGAATACAGTTTGTTCCATGTAACTGCACAATTATTTTACAATTGCGGCGTTCTTTTGAATATCTCTGTCTTTATCACCATGGACTTACTTGTGAAAATTTTAGTGCGATGATTTATTACGATTTTCGGCATGGGCTAACTCTAAAACAGTGCATCGATTAACTCTCTTCGACCTTTGGAGATGAAGTACCTTCAAAAAACACTGTGTATCATTAGTTTGGTGAGTTTAATCATGGGCGGTTTATGCTCACGGACGAATTTAAAGAAGATCGCCCTAAATCAGTTGTCGTACTACAAAATATCGATGCTATGCGAGAACTAATAATGCAATACCGTTATTTTACATATATCGAGATAAAGGCGTCCCTGGGCATAAGTATAACGAGCATACATAAGATAATACACGAAAATTAGACTGTAAAAAAAATTTGTTCTCGTTGGATTCCGCACAACTTGAGCATTGATCAAAAACAGGCTCGTGTCGATTGGTACAAATAAATGATAAAAAATACAATCATGGTGTGTCAAAAGCTGTTTATAATATCCACCCAGGTGATGAATCTTGGATCTATGCTTATGATCCCGAAACTAAACAACAGTCAATGGTATGGATGTTCCAAGATGAACCAACTCAACAAAATTGATTCGTGCCTAAAACACGTTGAAGCAAATGGTTGCCTGTTTTATTGGTAAATGAACATGCAACCATTTGCATGGTTGTGCATTGTGATTACACAGCTACTAGAGAATCGCAAAACGGTTAATTTGGAGTGATACAAGACCATTTGTTTGCTAGAAGTCTTTAAAAAATAAGAAAGAACAACCAACTACATAGAATCATTCTTCATCATGACTGCCAGTTATCACACGTCGGCCGAAATAACTCTGTTTTTGGTAGTTCAAAACAACGTATTGTCGGGTCATCCGTCATACAACTCCGATTAGGCGTCCAATGAGAATGGAAAAAGTGCTATAAAATTTGGTTTCAATATATGCAAAAGTGCATCGATCATCATGACGAATAATTTGAAAACCAATAAAACCTTAATAAATGATAGATGTTTGTATCTTTTTTGACATTCCGGTTACATAAATAGCAGCCCTCGTATTGCGGTCCATACTCCAATCCCAAGTGTAAATTTGAAATCACATTTTTCTTTCACGTGATATAAATACAATTTAATGAGTTTTTCCTTTACTTATGTTACGAGATCAGCTTCTCCTTAAATTTTATGATTTTAAATCAGTCATAAGAACTGTATGATTTACTTGCGACTTTCAAAATATAACGATGAATAACCGCATTTTTGTAAAACGTTGACTTAGAATCTTGTTTTTTTTGCAGCTCCAAAGGATAGCCGACCTAAGTATTCAACATTAGTTTTAACTCGATACCTCTACACGATCCTGATGAAAAAGGTCTCGATGGACAGACGCACAACAAAGTTAAATTATTGGGGACTCTTTTCCCCATTGCCCCGAAAAATATTAAAGAAAAGTTAGCATATAACGTAACATATACTTCATTTTTGAAATAGTACATAAAGAACATTCATTCGACCACTACGTTTTCATCGTACATATAATTATTGCACTTGACTCCTTATAGGCTGCCCTCAAAAATCAAACTTTTCAACTTACGATTGAGTCTGGAAAGGTCTGATGAAAAACAATGAAATATATAAGTTCCTGAGACATACGCCTATGACAGACAATTGCCGAGGTCGTCCCGTGAATGCGTCGTTTTCTTGATTGCTACACGGAACTCTAATCAGCTATCGCTTAATGAGATTGCGGCAACGTCTTTCGAAACGAGAAACGCCTTTGAAGCAACCGGCCGACACCTGAACGATTGACCCGAACGCAAATCGAGACAGCCGTTTAAGATATTCAATGAAAACCTTTACGGGGATTATGAGATTATTGGATATTTCATAACTGTCGTCGCGCTGTCGCTCCCGGGCGGGCGGCGCGCGCGCCACAAGTCTGCGACGGTCGGCCGACGGCGGCCGGAGTGCAGTCATATTTGGCCGTGGTGAAGAATTGCAATGGAAAGTGCAACGTTTGTGATTATCCTTTGTGCGTTATGCGCATTCGTATCAATAGAGGGCGCGAGCGTTCCAGAAGGTAGGTCGTACTGAGCTTGAGGATAACACGTAGAGACTCTGTAAACACATTTTGAAAGGATCCTGTTAAAATCTTTGTAGGTGGTGAAATTATTGTTCGTTATTTTCTACTATTAAAATCGCTTAATGAAGTCGTTTAGACATAATTTTGTATTCAAATGAAATCGTTTTCAAAAGAAATCATTCCAGACTAATTTGATATTTTTCTATTCAATATATTTGTTGTTGAATTTTATGTTTTTTTTTATCTCTGGCACTGTGTCTGATATCACACAACGATCTATGTAGAAGCTATCTTGCTTTCAAGTCCATTTATAAGTTTAAACTTTTGTTGTTTAAACAGTTTTATTGTTTATCATCACTGTAATCACTCTGACAAGATTGAAAAGAATATTGATAATGTCTTACCAAATGACCGCACCACCATAACCTGTCGCAAATAAAACATCCTGTGTAAGAAGATTACGAATTGTTTCAATTGGAATCGTTCCTGTGGCTGAATCTTTTCGAGTCAGGCTCGATAATTGTATTCTTCGGCCGCGTTTTTCAGTTAATTCCGCGATAGGAGTCGTTTATTCGCCGAGATCGTTTACGGGAGAGCTCTGGAAGTGGGCGTTTGGCGGAAGTGGGGTGACAATGATGTTTGATTGTGTTTGAAAAATGATTGTGTTGTTTGATTCCAGTAGTGAGATATTTGGCGGGAATTCATGATAGTGCGACTAATCACATGGTTATCGATCAACGAAACAACTGTTTCTTATTGCAAAAAAAAAAAAAAAAATTTTGAAGTTGGTTGTTACTCAGTAAAGCTTCATCACAACGTTTTTGATTGGTTGTTTTTTTAAACGTTTTCTAAACAATTTTGTACGAAGAAAAGATTTTAAATGTCAATTAACGCCTATTTAATTATTATTGTTTTGTAAAATTGCGTCCTACAATTATAAAATTACGTTGTAGTTTTAAATGTTATTTAAAAGCTATGCTATGATCTTTCAGCAATCGCATAAACTGAAATTGCTATTTTTTTTTTTTAATTTTATTAAGTAAAATCCTCATGTCACTTATTTCTTATGGCAAACAAAGTTTTGTTATCAGTTATTTTAATTTGTCTTGAACTTTTGATTGAACTTCAATATCACACAGATGATTTTCAATTTTAATAAATAGAAATATGTACATATAATTTAGAATAGCTACAAAAACGTACAAAAGTAATTTAAGCCGGTCCTAGGCTTAAATTACTTTTGTAGGCGAAATATCTTTAAATCGAATAGAATTTAAATAAAATAGCACAACTATTTGTCATACTTTTGCTGACGTCACTTACATCTATACGGCAGTCACATCCAACTCTTTTCTGGTTTTGAATAGTACGTGTAAAGTACATTACGGGTTCTATAAATTCTGAGTAAATTTTTTAATTTCGGAGTTTGCATAAAAGCTTGTTTTTTAAAGGCTGCAATTTACCGTTCATTGTTAATATTCACTCGTTGCTTTCGTAGTTTTCACTGTTCACTGTCGACACCGTCCCGAGCTCACCCACGCCGGGGCCGCGGCGGGCCAGGCGTCGGGGGCGAACAGGAAGCGGCGGACGTAATTCTCCTGTAACGAGGCGCTCGCGCGCTAATGCCCCATACTTAGCGCTCCGGTTACGCGACCGAATGCAAACGCGAAACTTGTGTATAAGCGACGATATCAAAGTCGGGTACTTCTTAATTGGCCTTTTATAATACTCTCGAGTGGGCTCTGTTAGATGAATAACGTTCTTTACTCCCGTTGGGAATGTTTTGATGACATGTCTGATTTTCATGGTTTTATCCTCTTTTCGCGTGACGTAATAAAAATTTTCAATGTCTTTAGTGAAATACGCGATGTCGCGTCCCTCGTTGACGAGTTAATGAATAAAAGTCGAACGTACAAAATATTTGTATTTACGGAATACATCAAAACTCGTACATCGGAATCGGTTAATCGGTTTTGCTTATCGTAGCGCCATCTATAATGTTGTTATTGTTGTTGTTTATTATGTAAGCGATGACAACATCCGGGGCAGGCGGCTTAAGCTAAGCACTTAGCGAGGGGGTATAATTTAACCGTTGGTTTTTTAGTCTAACCGTTACCTTCTTGTCTAAAGTCGACGCTCTTAACCGTTAAACTATACCGACATTATTTAACATTAAAATATCTTTTAAATTAAGCGGCGACAATAAATATAACATCCGATACACAGATCACCCACTGATTTTAAAGGTCGTTTTAAATTCGTGTAATTAGTTATTTATTTATGTGGCCAGGCGTTTTAAAAAGCGTTTTCTATATCACAGACTGTCAGTACCCGCGCAATATCGGAACAATCGTGACCTCCCCCGTTGAACCTGTTTCGTGAAGGTGCAAGGTCGTGATCTCTCTGACGCATGCGTGTTGAGGGTTTAGCATTTAATTGAAAATTCTGGTGGATTTTTAAATTTAGACAATGGCAGCACTGGTTTTAAAAAATCAGTAGGTATCTGTACAGCTGTGAATTTTTATAGCTAATACTACAATTTCGAATCAGTACGGATAATGCATCATAATTCACGGTATTTTTCGTTAAAAAAATGTCTGACATCGATGATTTTGTGTAAAGGTATTTACAGTTCTTTTTGCAATCATTTCAATCAGTAAGATCAAATTTTAGGATATCTATATATCTGTATGTACGACCACAACAATTTTTCTTTGTCAGTGCATCAGTTTTAAAATATTGAACGTATCGGTGCGTGACTTTGACCGTTCGACGCGACTCGTTTGTAACTCGGTCTCAGATTATGTATAGTATTACAAAATGTTTGTCTGTTTGGACATTCGTCCTTCAGTCACGCGCTAACGACTGAACGGGTGTAATCAAATCGTATAGCTGTGGATTACGTCTTCAAACATGATATAAAATACCTTTCATTTAATAAATGTAAAAATACCAATATAAATGGGAGTTTGTCGTCTGTAACATTAGTGTATAAGGTAGAGCCAAAAGTTCCAATGGAATAGCCATTGGAATTAAGAGCGCAAGCTGAACGGGATGCAACAGCGGATGGACCTCGTAAGTAGAACCGTGATTGGATTCGGAATAGACACAGGAATTATTCTATGTCCAGTGAAAAAATGGTAAACATAACTGAATGATAAAAAAGTCATGGTTAAATATTAATTTACTCCTAAAGAAGCAGGCGGGTAACGTCTAGCGTGTATAATGTATTATAAGGATATTTCTGCAGCCTTGAGAATAATATTTTTTTAACTGATGCCATACGCAAATTAAAAGTAAAAGCTATCGATTTACGTACTTAACTCGTTAAAGATAAAGTTCAATTTTACGAAACCCGGCGCAGGTAACGAAAACGGTAGTTTTAGACAATTTATTTTATTGTAAGAAATATGAATAATATTTTAAAAAAAGTTGTCAATGTGTTTTATTTAGACTTAACTAGTTATTGTCTTTCATTAACGAAAATAAACCGGTGCGTTGAAATTATGAAAGGATAGCGTCATTAAAATTTTCGGGGAAGTTTTATCGTGTCATAGATAAAGGAATGTCTAAGATAAGGCAATATATTTTTTTACAAACACACACGCTTTAATTATCGATCGAGCTAATGCACTGAGTGTTTTTTTTCTAACTAAAAGCTAGACTTCTAAAAATTACTTTCCAACTAATTCAAGTAGTCACTCGCATATTCCGAGGTATTGCACCGCCTCGATCAGTCGCTTCTATCATGAAGCTTGATGACCGGCGGTTTCGTGTTGCGAAATTAAGGTGGCTGACGTAAAATTAAGGTAGTTGATGTAAAATTAAGGTAGCTGATTTTCGCAACGGCTCGCCAAATCAGGGCCGGACCCTAATCGCGCGTGTCACGGCCGAGCGCCGGTTGCATCGAAACGATAGTTACGAAACGCGTTACGTGCAGTGGTACAGCGCCGCCGACGCAATGTGGTGCTCTCGATTGATTTGATTTAATTTTATTTGATTTTAAAAATAGAAAACGCTTCTGTGCTGGTCACGATCGTATTAATTTTTTTTTTATTTCGAAAATTTAAAAATATTAAACGCTTCGCATCGTTAAAACATATTTTATGGTTCCGAGCGACATGCATTCGAGGACGCTGTGTGTGACCGTTCTACTGTTCTGTCTGTGTTTCGACATGAGCTCAGGACAGGGCTTCGAGCTGCCTGTGCAGCTGGTGGGTTTTCCGTTCATCATAGCGGCCGTCAGGATCACTAATTTCATCAAGAAACTCTCCTACGCTCTTAATCCAGGTGCGATATATTTTTTTAAATATCAATTCCTTTCCTTAGCTATTTTATAATCAAAATTTAACTCGATCTATTGTGGCAGTTTTTTTTACAATTTATTTAAAAACTAAAATAGCGCAATTCAAGTAGTCGAGGAAAAATATGAGAGGTGAGAGTTTAAAAATTAGTTCCTAAGTAATAAACGAGTAATAAGAGATTTGGAGATGAGATAGCAATAATTTCTGTAATGCATTTTATTTACAGAACTAACTTTTTTTTTTTCAAAATTTACGGTAAGTAAAAAATGTTTTGATACAACAACATTAATTATACTTATGCGTTTTTAATACATCAACGGTTGTAAAAAGACAAAAAAAAGACGTGTGAAAATAAATGTCTTGTTGGCAGAGAACTTTAAAATGTCTAAAAAGCATGGAAAATTCATTGCATTGCATTAAATCAGTTTTTGAGGTAAAACACAGTAAATAGTATATTTTTCATTTCTTATATTAATTAATATATATTGTCAGCAAGGATTGTTACAATACTAGATTTATAGGCATACATTTTTTTATGTAACACTGTTAATTGGGAAATGATATGCAAAATGATCTGTATTAAGCTGTTGGCACCATTTTGATAGATAACGATTTTCAATCAGTGTATGTTTAACCGTGAATTGATCAAATTTAATTGCGCAGAAATTTCACCAGATATCTCCAAGTCATATGAACTCCCCAATACTCTGAACGAGCGTGGGTAATAGGACTTTATACCTTTTTATTAGAGAGAAAACTGCTTTTTAAAATCTTAAAATAATTAAATAATTATTTGTTTTTGGAGCTGATGCCAGCTAGAGATATGCCAGACGCGGTCTAGTATTAATTTTCATAAATTGAAATAATTATGACTTAATACTTTGTTGATACGCTAATTTCTTGGGTTTATTTATTTCTTGTTAATTGTGGTGTTCTTCCTTTGTTCTTCAAATTTTTTAAATTGCTTTGATTTACTTGGGACCGATTACAAAAACAATTAATTATTTATTTTTTAACTGCGGTACACTGCGATGGGTACTGCATCTACGCGTCAGCTGTTCTAAGGTTGTGAGTACGATATTTCTACGCAGATGTTCTTAGCTATTTTTTCAGAAACGACTACCTCGATGATTATGGTTTCTTTTGTAAAATTTATTAAAAGCGGAGGAGATTATGAATATTTGCGAAAAGATGCATGATAAAATCCACCCAAATATTATCTTTTGACCGCGAATCTCTAGTCCAGTAACCCTTTTGTTTTTTCCTTTAAGTGAGTCAAAGGCTTAGTGTATGTAGCTTTCAGCTGTGTGACAACCGTGAAAGAAATCGGATTATCTGAATTAAAATCAGATAAATTTTCGAGTAGAGCATACGATGAATGAGCAACGTTAGAAAAGTCACTGCTGCGAAATTTAATTTCATCCTCTAATGGATATTATTTTCAGTAACTAATCATATTATCCTTATTCTTTACAATAGTTATATGTAGAAGTTATACAATTTACACACACGCACTCCAATTCAACGTAATTATGCTGTTATCGCTAAAGAATTCCATTATGTTGCCGGTTAGTTTAACAGTAAGATTATGTAGTAATCTATTGTTTACGATGTTATTTCGCAGAAATTCATTATTAGACGTTTGCCTGCAACATGCAATGACGTACAGCATGAAATCCACCGTTGACCCTTGAATCTGTTCTTCCAATACAAATCTTCACCCAACGATTTGAATATTGATTCGGTAGGCTCAATAGTAACTCATAGGATTGAAAAAATATCCATTTTAATTTAATCTACATATTCGTGCTGTTTTTTGTTTAGGAACTTCGTAGGCATTCAATTCATACTTTATGTCCAGCTTAGTTCAGCTTCTCCATGATCAGAATTTCCTCCTTTTTTTTTGAAGTCCGGTAAAAATAAATAAGACTACGATGGAACGTTCTTTGAGATGAAGCAGAAAAAAATTACACTTTTCAAATATAAATAATATGATAGGAATAATAGCCAATTCATTAAATTGTATTAGATGGTTCTTTGGAATGAAATAGAAGTGAACCTGCTTCTTTCTGGATTCTGTACCTAAAGAATGATAATGAGACCCTATCGCTTAGCCTAAATGTGCGATCTGTCAGTCCATAAGACAGTCCAGAAGACCTTTTAATGCTTGCCTGCAACACGCGTCAACATGCAGGACGCAGCCTACCGCTGAACCTCGATTCTATTTTTCCACAGCGAATCCCCATCCAATGAATTGAATATTAGTTCGAGAGAATTGACAAATATCGAACACCTGAGCGAGTATATTACCTTTTAAAGGCAGCATATTTTGAACCGCAATAGGCAACCAGTTGGAACATTTTTGAAAGTAAATTCTTACCGATCTAAATAGGAAAGCTGTTAGTTTCTTGTGAAACGCGCATACATTTGAAATGTTGCATTGGCTGCAAATTCATCATAGATTGCGTACGAGCAGATAGTGAGCAAATTTACAATTGAAAGTCGAAATCAATTATGGGCAGTATGAATATCGGGCGATGCAGAAGTGTATGAGGCTATTATTATTATCAACAAAGTTGCTATAATTTACTTTCATTTACATGATGCAATAGGGATATTGGTGTACAATAAAAAATATTGTATTTTTCAATGATACCTAATAGTGGTTTTGATACTGTAATAGGAAAATATTCAGATTAATCGAAACTAAACTAAATGTAGAAAAAGTTCTCTCATATGTTTAAGCACCTTTTTCACGAACTCCTTTTGAACTCATTTTTAATAAAAAAACCAGAGAGACTTTTATTTAAAGTTATTTCAAAATAAAGTCAATAAAAATGGGGTTTAATTCATAATTATTGTGTTAAATTTATTGTTCGTGTACTGCGATTATACATTGCACAGAGAATGTCGCGTTTTGTTATCAGATACATGTTACATTTTTTTTTTCAAATTTGCTTTTATTATAGTGAATACAGGTAACACTAATCTTACTCATTTAGGTTGTTGTATTTTTTTTAGGGTTCCATGTTCACAAGGTACCAATGGTACATTATTACCAAGCCTACGTCGTCCGTCAGTTTGTCTTAACTTTGTGGGCTGTATCTTTGAACTAAAACAGGTAGCGAGTTAAAATTTTCTCAGGACATGTATGTTATTATGATACTTATCCTGCCACATAAAAACAAACGACAACTATAAATATTATGAGGGTCCTTATATAAGAAATGTATTTTTTTTCAGTTTGTTTTCGGTCTACCTTAAAAGGTAATGTGATTATATTGAAAACTCTAGATTAAGGCAATAGAAATAATAGAAACCTAGCTAGTGTTAAACAAGCTCGCGATAAGGAATCCGAACGGAAAAATAGGTTTTTTTCGTAAGTACATAATTATTAAACGTTATATTTGGTGTCTGTTGGCACTTGGTCAATATCTTTTATATTCCAAAGATTCATTTAATACCGTCAGGTGTATTTTCTACTTCAAAGCTTATTTAGTTTTATTTTGTTTACTCATATTGCATATTACTTATTTATATGCGGTGCATTAAACAATAATTTGAAATATGGTTAAAAATTTCCGAATTATTATTCACAACGTTATTATGAGAAAAAAGTTATCTCATAACAATGCAAATATATAAAATTTCATTTAAACACATAGAAATAACTATATATTTTTTTATTAATTAAATAGATTACAATTTGCGAACTACATCGATATGTATTATTACTCAATATTGTTTTTCTTGTATTCGTATGGAACAATTTATTTATACGATGTACACTTTGCGTAATAAGTTAACGAGCGCGCGTACAAGTGATCTTCGATATATGGGTATGTGGGTTATGTGCCGTAATATGTGACATAAGAGTCATGAAATCTGTTCGAGCGGGGCTGCGACGCGTTCCGTGTCACGCCAGTGCCGGCGCGACGGCTCTCTACGTACCACGCGACTGTAACAGTTTTGCGAGTGAAACGGAACGATACTGAACTCTATACACATATTTATTTTTTAATTTTGACGTTTGCAGTGACGTTGTGCTGTCATGTCAAAATTTTGAATTCGGAACGGTTCGTTGAGTGTTTTATTGGTCCCTCCTTAGTAGCAGTGCGAGGTTTTCCTTGTTTGTCTAAATTTTGAAATAAAAACGACCTTCTGCTGTTACGAAAGTAGTGTTTTTTTCTTCTTCTAATATTACTGCGTTAAAAATATATTCAAATATCGCTTTGTATGCAAATACAGATGACATTTCCAAAAACCTTTTTTACAAAACCTGAGACCGAAAGTTCAAATATTTCGAAATGTAACGCATACAACCGCACGAGATAATGGTTTAAACTCCATTCGTGTCGCGGTTTTAGTCGCTGGCGCCACGTTTGTTCCTATTTCCGTATAGCTCGTGATGGTGCTCACTTCGTACTGAAAAATAACTGATCATTTGCGAAAATGGAACTGAAGAAAGTATGTTATATTTTTACGTTGTTGAGTGTACTATTGTTGAGTTTGCCCGAGCCGATATCCAACGAGGAGACGTCCTTTGAGCTGCCGGTGCAGCTCGTCGGTTTTCCGTTCATAATCCTCTCGGTGAGGCTCACTAACTTTGTGAAGCAGCTGGCTTATTCTCTAAATCCAGGTGAGCCGACATAAGTTTAATTTTACTTATAGATCGTATCATATGGAAATTTGCAG